>JAJAQF010000242.1:0-27202 GCA_020510985.1 Pholidichthys leucotaenia
TGGCTCTGAATTCTCAGTCCAACCCTCCCTGACCCTCTCAGTATACCTCTAAACACATCACTGTGTAATTGACATTTATGGTCCAGAATGCTGTGCAGTCTTTTTAATATTTTTTATTTTTATATTGTATATATGACTTATTTTATCTTAGATTATGTACACTGTACACATTATACATTATTTATTGCAGAAATTTATTGTTTTTATGCTTTTTATTTTTCTCTTTTACATATGTTGCACTGAAGGAGATGCTTAAATCTCATTGTACATTTGTTTGTATAATGACAATAAAGGCTATCTATCTATCTATCTATCTATCTATCTATCTATCTATCTATCTATCTATCTATCTATCTATCTATGTGCAAATGAGTGTCAGGACACGCTCTCACTGAGGCCAGTTGATCTTCAGCTTCCATGGTTCTCCCTCCACCCTGTTCCCTGGCCTTCCTGCACTCGCATTGTTTCCAGAGCACCTTTGCTTCAGAACCACGATGTCTTGCAGATCTGGAGCATATGAGTGCATGTGCTTGTGCTTGAGAAACTGAGCCAGAACTGAAGCACAGCTCCAGGTGGCCAAAGCTGAGGGCTGTGGCACAGAGCAGTAACACCATTTTTAATTTAAACAAAAAAACGACAAAACAAAACTTTGGCTGATGCTCAGGTCAAACTTTATAGTGCGACTGGGCCCTAAATTTTTGCATTTACCAGCTATTTGAATAAAATTAAGAACAAACTTTTTTTGCCTCCCAAAGAAGCTGTTTATGAGGATTTGAAGTAAATATTGACATCACTCTGCTCTGAGTAACATTTTAGGTTAATAAAGACTAAGTTTTAGTTTAAGTGTAATGCTTGCAAACAAAGTGGAAAATCTATCACTTTAAATTTGCTTGAAATAAAAATGTGCTCTTTAAACAAGATGGAGAGTGACATGGTTTGTTGACCCAGTGAGCAGACTCGGAGACCAAAGTAGATACAATTATCTTTATTGTGTAAAAGTGAAATGAGTGAATGTGTGAATGTGTGTTCTTGCTGCAGCTGGGGGTGAACAGAACGTCGCTCAACCTGGCAACCTGTTTGAAGGGATGTTGCGATGCTCAGGTTAGCACAGCGGCTATGGCCAGGAGGACAGTGTCCACAGAGCCTGTTGCAGCAAGTTGATGGTGGAGGTGTAGTTCGTGAGAGGGTGAAGTTCAGTCCGCCGCCAGGTGGGACAGGATCCGCCTCCAAGGGGTTCCACCTGTGCACAGCGGACTGATGTGGAAATGGTGAGAGAAGGCTGAGGCTTACTTGCGTGGTGGAGAGTTTCCTTCCAAGTGCAGGCAGGTTGTAGGTGGTCAGCAGGGAAGCAGTCAGGCTGAGGCTAAGATCTCTGGAGATGAGGGCGTGCAAGGTCTTCATAGAGAAAGACAGACGACTCTGCACTGCATTCCAGGGCAGCGTGGATTATATAGCTGCAGTCGTGATGAGAAACAGCTGTGTGCGCAGCTGGAGAGGATAATCACATCCAAGCAGGCCACCACTGTACCCGGGTGTGTCCGGTGGAAGTCCCGAATGAGATCTTTATCCAGCACGAAGGAGGGATGCACCCAGGACCTCCATTCTGGCCCGTAGCCCTCCCAGTCCACCAGGTATTGCAGGCCGCTACCCCGGCGGTGGACATCCAGGATGGAATTGACTCTCTATGCCGGGTCGTCATCGATCACCATCGGCGGGGGTGGAGACCTGGGAGGAGGACACAGAGGGCTGGAATAGAAGGGTTTGACCTGAGACACATGGAAGGTCGGGCAAATGTGAAGGGAGGGGGGAGGGCTTGACGCACAGACACAGGGTTGATGATGTGGGTGATGGAGAATGGCCCAATAAACCATTGTGACGTCTTCTTGTGCTCAGCCTTCAGATTAATATTCTTTGTTGACAACCATATCTGCTGACCCACCTGGTAAGCCGGATCCTCAGTTCTGTGATAATTGTCCACCGCAGAATTGCGTTCCGCTGTGCGCCGTAGCGTGGCCTGAGTAGCCTTCCATAGGCATCGACAGCGTCTCAAATGGGCCTGTACAGACAGAACGGTGATGTCCCCTTCTTCTTCAGGAAATAGAGGAGGGTTATAGCCCAATGAATCCTTGAAAGGTGGTTTTGTGGGCGTATTCGATCCACGGGAGGTGCGTGCTCCAGGATGCTGGATTGGTGGCCGTCTCACACCGCAGAGCAGCCTCCAGCTCCTGATTCACCCTTTCACACTGTCTGTTACTCTGGGGATGGTAACCAGACAAAAGACTGACAGTAGCCCCAAGGGCGCTGCAGAAGGCCCTCCAAACCTGCGAGATGAATTGGGATCCACAATCGGAAACGATGTCCTTCAGAATTCTGTGTAGCCTCACCACATGTTGGACCAGAAGATCAGCCGTCTCCTTGGCCGTAGGCAGTCCTCACATGGGGACGAAGTGGGTGGCTTTGGAGAACCTGTCCACAATGGTGAGGATAACAGTATGTTGGTTAGAAGAAGGAAGACCGGTGACAAAGTCCAACGCCACATGAGACCATGGCCTGCAAGGGATCGGAAGGGGGTGAAGCAGACCGGCAGAAGAGGAGGAGGATGTCTTGCCTACGGCACACTGGGGGCAGGCGGGGATCTAATCTCCAACGTCCCTCTGGATAGACGGCCACCAAAATGTCCTCTGCAACAGGGCAACCGTCCGCCCCCTCCCGGGGTGGCACACAAACCTGGAGGCATGAGCATAGTGAATGACCTCCCCTCGGATGGCAGATGGAACAAACAGCTTCCCCGCTGGCCCCCCCGCCCGGGTCCGGTTCAACCTACAGTGCCTTTAGGACCTTCTCCTTGATGCCCCACAACAGGGTGCCCACGACACACGAAGGAGGAAGGATGGGGTGCTCCGACTTCTCCGTGACATCAGACGAGAATTGTCTGGACAGGGCATCAGGTTTGGTATTCTTGGACCCGGGACAATATGTGATGGTGAAGTCGAAACGACCGAAGAAAGGGGACCAGCGGGCATGGCGGGCGTTCAGGTGCTTGGCCTTCCTAAGGTATTCCAAGTTCTTGTGGTCTGTCCAGACCACAAACGGCTGGGAAGCCCTCTCCAACCAATGGCGCCACTCCTCCAGCGTCATCTTCACCGCCAGGAGCTCTCTGTCGCTGATGTCATAATTACGTTCAGCCGGAGACAAGCATCGGGAGAAGAATGCACAGGGGCGCACCTTGCCATCCGCTGGGGAACGCTGGGACAGAACAGCCCCGACCATTGAGTCCGAGGCATCCACTTCCACCAGGCACTGCAGAGCAGGGTCCTCCTGAACCAGGATGGGAGAGTCCGACAACCGCCTCTTAAGGTCGACGAAGGCTGCGGCCACCTCCTCAGACCACCTGAAGGGCACCTTGGAGAAAGTTAGACGGGTCAGGGGGAGAGCAGTGATACTATAATTTTTAATGAAGTGGCGTTAGAAGTTAACGAACCACAAGAACTGCTGTAATTGTTTTCTAGAGGAGGGAGTGGGCCAATCTACCACCGCTTTTACCTTACTGGGATCTGGGATGATCTTGTTGTGGGAGATGATGAACCCCAGCAAGGTCATCTTGGATGCGTGGAATTCACACTTCTCGGCTTTCACAAATAACTTATTTTCCAGGAGCCACTGCAACACTTGCCTCACATGCACACGGTGTTCATCCAGGGACTGCGGAAAAATAAGGATGTCATCAAAGTAGATGAAGACGAACACACCCAGAAAATTCCTCAGCACATCATTAACCTCTGGAACACAGCGGGGGCATTGGTCAGCCCGAACGGCATGACCAAATACTCAAAATGACCGCTGGGGGTCCGAAACCCCGTCTTCCACTCATCACCTTCCCGCATGCGAACCAGAATCAGAATCAGAATCAGAATCAGAATCAGAATCAGCTTTATTGCCAAGTATATTTACAAGTAAACACACGAGGAATTTGACTTGACATTGGACGCGCACGTTAGGCGCATCCAATGACGCGTCGCCATACAAGGCGCCTGTCAACAGTGGAGGTAAAGAGGGGAGGGGAGGGGGAGGAAAACACAATAGGAGAGAGAAAAAACATAGTAATCAGAATAAACGCTCGTATATGAGCCAAATTTTGACTACACAGAAAAAAACCCTCATGCATTAGCAGACAATAGATACAATCACACAGCAGAGGGAGGGAGAGCAGTGTGTGTATATTTGCATGTCATTGTGTAGTGTGAGTGTAACAGTTGTTAGTGGGCAGCAGAGGGCGCCTCCAGGCAGTGGATAGATGTTATAATCATGTGACTTATAAACAAGACCAGAGATCAGAGTCTGTCTCTCTTTTCCTCTTCCTTGCAGAAGGCACATGGGCATTGTCCTCGAGAGACCAATCCGCTGACGACAACAACTGATTGTTGATGTATGGGTAGACATAAGCCACTTCTCTGGCGTTATCTTATCGAGGAGGAATGTAAACAAGGGTACCAAAACACAAGGTCAAATCTGCACAGTGCACTCAGAGAATAAAAAAAATTTCTCTCTCTTCGATTCTGTGCTTCAATTTCATACAGGCTTGAATCATACTTTAGATCATTCTCTGGAGAGCTCTCAGCGATCCACAGATGTTATCCACCTACCGGAACATAGGTAAAACATGTCCAGAGAGTTCGTTCTCTCTTCAATGCATGCCAGGTAGTAAATTCCATGTTAATCCTGCCGCTGACAGTCAGTGCTCCCCCCAGCTGGACGAATTGTTGAATTTGTTAAGGGAGCTACGCCGGGGTCCGCATTTGATTAGCTCACCCAGATAATTTCGATACACTAGGAAAACTCCAGGGGCCAAAACAGAAGATCCTGTGATCAGTTCAATCTCAGTCGAATCACACAGACACATGAGTTCCAATGCCATGAGTCTCCCTTGGGTTCCCCCTGACCCGCATCTTCTTTTAAAGGTGACAATCGCATATAAGCCGCTTTCCAGATCCATAATTTCCATTTGGATTAAGATTCAGCCAGGAGAAGAGTGACATTGCAAGCTGGGATCAGAAGGGAGAGGATTAGGAGGGAGAGGGAAGAAAAGCGTCTGCTCTCTCTCAGAAGCGGAAGTACTACCAGATGATAAGCATTCCGCAGATCCAGCTTAGTGAAGCAGGAGGCCCCCTGGAGGGAATCAAATGCCAAATTAACAAGAAGCAGGGTGTATTTATCCTTGATGGTGATGTTATTAAGCTCTCTGAAGTCAATACACGGCCTTAGCGAACCATCCTTCTTTCCCACAAAAAAAAAAACAAACAACCTGCCCCCACCGCCAAAGATGATGGCCGTATTATGCCGGAGGCCAGTGATTCTTTAATATAAGCCTCCGTGGCTTCCCGCTCCAGAGGTGACAGGCTGTAGAGACAACTCGACGGTAGAGGGGCTCCGTCACAGAGGTTGATGGTACAATCATAAGGGCGGTGAGGGGGAAAGGAAAGGGCCTGAGTCTTACTGAACACAGCATCAAAGTCATGATACTCTGGGGGCACCTTGGACTGATCGGGGGAAGGGATGGTGGAAACAGTCAGAGGCAGTGACGGCGAGCAAGCAGCTGATTGAAGACACACGCCAAGACAGAACGAATTCCACGATAATGTACTCCCAGAGCGCCAGTCAATGGAGGGATTGTGAAGCTGTAACCATGGATACCCAAGAATAAACGGGGAGGAGAAACTAGCAACATAAAGAACTTCAGTTCCTCCCGATGGTTTCCAGATGTAACGACAGCCACTGGGCGGGTTTGCTGGGATACAGTAAAAAGGGGAGCTTTGGATAGGGCGATAAGTCTCAAAGGAACCTTGAGCGATAGGCAGGGGAGACCCAACTGTGTTGCCAGTTCCCCAGAGATGAAGTTCTGCTCAGCCCCCGAATCTATCAGTGTATGCGTCCCTATTTCAGTGCGTTTGTGAATGAAGCGAATAGGGAGACGTAAACTAGATAGGGGATTAGTTGAAGGCGCATCCATGAGTCCCCCTACTGCAACACACGGACTCCCCATTTTTGCCGCTCAGGACATGACACTACCTAGTGCTCCTCGCTCCCACAGTATAGACACAACCCCAACTCACGGCGGCGCTGTTTCTCCACCGAAAAAAGCTTGGGTTGCCTAGCTGACCAGTTCCGGACCCCCCGGGGAATCAGAGGGAGGCAGGGCCAATAGAGAGGGCTGTGCGGAATGATGAGATTGAGCACCCGAATGGCCAGAGGACCTACATTCCACTACCCGTTCCCTTAACCTGTTATCGAGGCTGATCACCAAGGAGATTAACTCAGAAAGCCTACCCGGCTTCTCCAAGGAAGCCAACTCGTCCCGCAGGCGAGGGGTAAGACTGTTAATGAAAATACTGCACAGTGAAGCATCTTCTCACCCGACCTCAGTAGCAACTACCTGGAAGTCGACAGCGTAATCTTCCACAGATTGAGTTCCCTGCCTAAGGCTAAGCAGCCGGGAGGTAAGCACACAATCACGGTCAGAATGGTCAAACACTTCCCTGAATTCGTTAACAAACTGTGCATAAGTCATGCTGGAATAATTCCCCCTTGCCATGACGGCGTAGGCCCAAGCTAGAGCTCACCCCTCTAACAAATTAATGACATAGCCTATCTGGCTGTGATCTGTGGGGAAATCCTCTAAAATAAAAATCTAAGAAATCACATGAACATAAGTATTCACAGACTTTTCCATGAAGCCTAAATTGAGCTAAGATGCATCCTGTTCCCACTGATCATCCTTGAGATGTTTCTACAGCTTAATTGGAGTCCATCTGTTGTGAATTTCATTGCTTGGACATAATGTGGAAAGGCACACACCTGTCTATATAAGGCCCCACAGCTGACAGTGCATGTCAGAGCACAAACCAAGCATGAAGTCAAAGGAATTGTCTGTAGACCTCTGAGACAGGATTGTTTCAGGGCACAAATTTGGGGATGGGTACAGAAAAATTTCTGCTGCTTTGAAGATCCCAGTGAGCACAGTGGCCTCCATCATCCATAAATGGAAGATGATCAGAACCACTAGGACTCTTCCTAGAGCATCTTCTTCTGCTTAATCCTTTTTGGGTCACGGGGGGGCTGGAGCCTATCCCAGCATCTTTGGGTGAGAGGCAGGGTCCACCCTGGACAGATCGCCAGTCTATCACAGGGCCAACACACAGAGACAGACAACCATTCACTCTCACAGTCATACCTAAGGACAATTTAGAATCCCCAGTTTTTGATGCCAGTTAACCTAAGTTGCATGTTTTTGGCACGTGGGAGGAAACCGGAGAAATCCCTGAGTAAACTCACGCAGACACGGGGAGAACATGTAAACTTCACACAGATCACTGTTGGTCAGGGGCTGGGATTGAACCCAGGATCCCCCGGCCAAGGGTGAGTTGCTGTGCTGCCGCAGTGCTAACCACTCCACCACCGTGCCGCCCCTAACTGCTGATTTTGTCTAACAAAAGAAAAAAAAAAGATAATTTTCATAAAGCGCAATTATTCTTGGTCTGCACTTGATAATTACCTCCGCCAAGGAGGTTATGTTTTCATCGGCGTTGGTTTGTCTGTCTGTCTGTTTGTCTGTTTGTTTGTTTGTTAGCAAGATAACTCAAAAGGTTATGGACGAATTTTCATGAAATTTTCACAGATTGTCAGAAATGGCATATCCTACACATGATTACAGTTTGGTTCCAAGGTTGTCATAGCCAGGAGCGGCACTGGGGTTAAGCTCCCAGTGCTCATAAAATGCTCCTTACGGTGTGCATCTTGAAAAGCCTCTGATGACTAAGTCCAACTCCTAGCCTGCCCGTGTGGTTTAGTCTCTAAGCCCGGCGGAACTGCTTTTACTAATAGGAGAAGAGGCGAGGGCGGATCTCTGGCGTCTTAAAACCAGATGCTTCGGGTAGATGGTGGCTCGTCAACCCGGGAAGGTAGCCCATCTAGGGGAAGGTAAACTCTGATTTCAAACCTCCGCTGCCTTGCAGCACACCCGGTCACAGGAAAGGCTTCGGGAGTCAACCCTGAGGAAAAATCCGGAGTCGGAGCCCCTAAGGCAGTTCTCTGTTGTGCTCAACATCGTTCTGGCAGCTCCTGCGACGGCACTGGTGCCAAACTATAGCAGCCTTGCTGTTCCTTTGGATTCATCAGTGACGTGGAGAGGGGGGACATGCTGCATGGGTAACATCTTGTCCTCCATATCTCCCTGCCCAGGCTTGAATCCTACCAACGCCCAACGCTGGAAGGTAGAACACCGGTGTGCATCGGCCTGTTCAGCCACAGGCGGTGCTGTTCCAGCAGAGTAGACGTTTAGGATTCTCTTACATGGTCATCATAGACCGACGGAGGCCGACAATGACGATTACAGTTTGGTGGTGATCCGGATCACCGTCCACAAGAAAACCGCCATTACGGAAAATGCGATTTTCGTGAATAACTACTGAACCACTAATCCTATCATTGTCAATTCAATTGCTAGTCATATGTTTTCATGGTCAAGGAATCTGAAAACGTACACACAAACACTGTATGGGGGGAACTGTGGCGCTTGGCAGAGGTCTGCGCTCTCCGAGTGCTTTTCTAGTTATCTAATGAGACAAAAAATATCTTTTCATCCATGGACCTAAAATCGGGCAGGGATGTCACTCAAACATCAAAACCCTTAAGAGGGTGTTGGGGAAATTTGGCAAATTGTGGTAAAATGAAGAATCCTAAACCTTGTAGAGGTATTTTTTAGTCATTGATATTATTTGCAATAAATGACCACAAGCTACAAAAGCGTTCATTTAAAAAAAAATATTTTTAACCAATCGGGGATCGTTTGTGTTTGTTCTTGAAATTCTTTTTAATAGTGTTGACCGTTCCTGCCTTTCATCTCCTAACCGTGGTTGGGGGACGCATGGGAGATCTGTCTTCTCCAGGGCTGGAGGCGGCTCTTCCTCCGGGGTCACCTCCCGAGTAAAACCTCACTCTTGTTAAACAGGATATGGTGGTACACAGAAGCACAGGCCGTTTTGCTGAAGCATTGGGGGCTTTATTTATATACCGCACTGTTAGCAACAAATTCTACCTGCTCCGGTCGCCTCACTCTCTTTCTATTCATCTGCACCAAAATTACACACACACTGTTCGCTCTCGGGGTCATTCCACACACACCGGGGGAGCGCGCCTCGGCCGAGTGCACGTACTCACTCACTCACGTTCACGCACTGAGCTGTCCTTTCTAAACACATAAAAGAGACACATCCTAGAACAATAGGTTCAGAAAATGGAATCTGTGGAATCGCTGCAACAGCTGATTTTCCAAAACAGCACCATGTTTTAACAGCTGGATGTTTGTGACGTGTGACCACTTCAGAGGAGAAACAGACACTTGTTGAGGAGAACCTCAGATGCTACGTTGTTCACAGAAACCACATTGTCATTCTAAGGTCATACTTTAAAGAGTCTTCTTCTTCTTCTTCTTCTTCTTCTTCTTCTTCTTCTTCTTCTTCTTCTTCTTCTGAGATGCGGCGCCATGCAGTGGATTACTACGGGGCCCTGTTTACTGCGGGAACGGATTGCAAAGACTCTCAAAATCAGCTCTTCGAAGGCCTTCCGGTGCTCAGTCCGGACAACAGGGCCGCTCTGGACTGTGCCCTGACTTTGGATGAGTTGACTGTGGCTGTTAATCAGATGGCTCTGGGACGCGCACCTGGACTTGATGGTCTTTCTGCTGAATTCTTTAAGCATTTCTGGAATGTTATTGGATCAGACTTCTATGACGTTCTAACTGCCTGTTACAGAAAGGGAACATTACCTGTCTCCTGCCGCCGTGCAGTGCTGTCTCTGTTGCCTAAGCAGGGGGACTTGGCCCTGCTGAAAAACTGGAGGCCCGTGGCTCTTCTTTGCATGGACTACAAGGTGCTTTCTAAAGCCCTGGCAAACAGACTGAACAATGTCTTGGGTTTGATCGTACATAAGGATCAAACATATTGTATTCCTGACCGAACCATTATGGACAATGTTTTTCTCATACGTGACGTTCTCCAGCTCAGTAAATGTCATGACTTACAGTTCGGGATTGTGTCTTTGGACCAGGAAAAGGCTTTTGATAGGGTTGACCATTCCTATTTGTTTTCCACACTGAGGGGGTTTGTTTTTGTTAATATGTTTTTGAGGTGGGTCAATCTGCTATATACTGGAGCTGAGTGTTTGGTAAAGATGGGGGCAGGGCTGAGTCGGCCAATCCCTGTACACCGGGGAATACGCCAGGGATGTCCACTCTCGGGTCAGCTGTACAGCTTGGCTATTGAGCCTTTGCTATGCAGGTTGCGCACTCGGCTGGGTGGTCTGGTTCTGCCGGGCCATCAAGCTGTTGCCGCCCGATCGTCTTGTCTGCAGAATCTGCTGATTCTGATTCTGATTCTGATTCTGCTTACGCTGATGACGTCAACGTTTTCATAACGTCCCACGGGGATGTGCAGCGTCTGGTGGACACTTTGTCAGTTTATGAAAGGGCATCTTCTGCCCGGGTGAATTGGGCCAAGAGTGAGGGTCTATTGGTGGGCCAGTGGTCACGTCAAGACGTCCCTCGGCTACCCGGTGGTCTTCAGTGGGGGACCGCCGGTCTCAAAGTGTTGGGGTTTTTCTGGGTTTGGAGGCGTTTGAACGAAAGAACTGGGAGGGTGTTAGCGACAAGGTGTGTGCTCGCTTTTCAAAATGGAAATGGTTGCTACCACAGCTGTCATATAGGGGCAGGGTTCTGGTCGCCAATAATCTGGTCGCCTCAGCTCTTTGGCATAGGCTTGTTGCTTTGACACCGCCCAGGAGCCTCGTGGAGGAGGTTCAGAAGATCATCGTGGACTTCTTTTGGTCTGGTTGCCACTGGGTCCATGCGCCTGTTCTCTACCTGCCTGTGGCCGAGGGGGGACAGGGCCTGGTGGACATACACTCCAAGATCGCCTGCTTCAGGCTTTGATCTGCACAGTGCCTCCTTTACGGATGCGGACCCTGCTGGATGGACACTGCTAACCTGCTCCTGAGGAGAGTTGGTCGCTTGGGCTATGATAAGCAGCTCTTCCTCGTGACATCTGGGGAGGTGGACCTTACTGGACTTTTTGCTTTTTACATGTCCGTCTTGCATGCATGGCGAGTCTTCACCGTAGCCCGCTTCCATGATGAGACACCGGGCATGTGGCTGTTCGAGGAACCACTGTTTTTCAATTGATTCATAGACGCTAAGGTGCTGCAGTCGGTCAGTCTGCGGACTTGTTTACGAGAGGCACGCTGTACCAAGCTTGGTCATCTTATGAAGATGTTGACCACATCGATGGAAACGTTGAGGCGGAGTGCCAACATTACATCTGTCAGACTGCTGCAAAGGGTGGTAGGGGACGTGTGCGCTGCCTTGCCACAACCGCTTCGAGCGTTTGCGACAAACCGCACTCTTTCCAATCAATGGGATGACGACACTGTGTCCAACTTTCCTGCCATTTCCATAAGTCCAGCTGTGGGGGAGTGGCAGGGAGGGGAGGATCACCTGCTGACCTTCAGAAATCCTCGCCTGGGTAGGTTCCAGTTTGTCGGGACGAGGACGGTGTATCACATCTGTGTGAAGGTTCTGAATCTGTGCTCTCTGATGGACGTGACAGAGTCGAGGTGGGCGGGTTTTTTGGGGCCAGAGGTCTCCCCGAAAGGCAGCTGGTGGTGCATGTACAAGCCCCCTATTGAGAAACGGACAGCAGATCTCCAGTGGAGGATTGTGCATGGGGCAGTAGCTACAAATAAATACAGAGCACGCCTGGATCCAACTTTGGGGGGAGGACTGTTTGTTTTGTTCCCAAGTTGAGACCCTGGAGCATTTGTTTGTTCAATGTTTCCGTTTATCTGGCCTTTTTGATCTTTTGCGGGAGTGGTTTCAGGCTTTGGGTGAACGTTTCTCGTTTGGTTTGTTCATTTACGGCCCAAAGTATAAAGTGGCAAGGAAGGCTGCCCACACTTTGATGAACTTCCTATCTGGTACTGCTAAACTTGCCATCTGGCTGACAAGGAAAAATCGGACTACCAACGCTGGCAATGTGGATCCTGTGTCTGCTTTCAAGGCCTTGTTGACAGTCAGACTCCAGGTGGAGTTCTCTTACTACCAAATGGTGGACAATTTGGAGGCATTCGCCAATAGATGGACTGTAGGGAACGTTTTGTGTTCTGTGGGTCAGGGGGATGAGTTATGTTTGCACTTTTGAGATGTGACACACTTGGGGCCGTGATATTGGTGTTCTTGCATTTTTGAATTGTACAATAAAGCCTTTTTCAAAGTCTTCTTCTTCTTCTTCTTCTTCTTCTTCTTCTTCTTCTTCTTCTTCTTCTTCTTCTTCTTCTTCTTCTTCTTCTTCTTCTTCTTCTTCTTCTTCCAGCTGCTCCCTTTAGGGGTCTCCACAGCAGATCGTCTGTCTCCATCTCACCCTACCCCCTTGAATCTTCCTCTGTGACACCAACACACTCCATGTTCTCCTTCACTACATCCATGAATCTTCTGTGCTCTTCCTCTGGCAGCTCCATCTTCAACATCCTTTGTCCAGTATCTCCACTATCATTCCTCTACACGCGTCTAAACCATCTCAGCTTTGCGTCTTTGTCTCCAAACCGCTCGACCTCAGCTGTCCTTCTGATATACTCATTTCTTATCCTGTCCCTCCAAGTCACTCCTAATGAGAATCACCTCCAGCTCTGCCTCCTGTCTTTTTGTCAGTGCTGCAGTCTCCAAATCACACATCACAGCAGGTCTCATTACCATCTTGTAAATGTTCCCTTTTTCTCTAGCTGCTCTCCTTCTGTCAGAAATGACTCTTCTCCACCCAGCCTGCACTCTCTTCTCCACCTCTCTTGTGCACCATCCATTACTTTGGATGGTTGACCCCTGTTATTTGAACATATCTACCTTCACTACCCTACTCCCTGCATCCTCATCTCTAGACTTGCCTTTCACGTGTTTCCTGTCTTGCTTCTACTGACTTTCATTCCTCTCATTTCCAGAGCTCTCCTCCACCTGCTCCCTACTCTCTCCCTACACATCACAATGTCATCTGTGAACATGAAAGAGTTAAGTTTGGCTAAAGTTTGCAGTTATCCATGTCTTAAAGTCTTAAATTTGTTTGTACAATGTTAAGGCCTTTATTAAAAAATTGCAGTTAATCCTTAAATCTGCCTTGCAAAGGTCTTAAATGCTATCGCTACATTTTCTTGCATTTGAGGTGAAATCCTCATTTCATTCTCAGAATCTGTAGGTTCTGTTTTTGCCTTTTAACACTGTGGAAAGTTAAATGAGAGGAATGATGATAAAACATGCATTTTTTTTCTAGTTAATTGTCAGGCTTTTCTGAATTTTTTACCTAATTTTTATAACATACTTTTGTTTTACATAAATTTACAACTTCCTCCTTTAAAATTTGTAACTTTTTCATCTCATAATTTACTTTGATTTTTTTTTCCTCTTGCAAATTTGTGAGTTTTGCTTTAAAAAATTGAAATTTTCATCAGTAAAGCATTTAGGACTTAATTATTGCTCCTAAGAGAGTGAAAGACGGACTTGCAAGCCTGCAGTGTGTGACTGCAGTGCAGCAGCGTCCCAGTGTGTTGCTTCCTGTCTGGTGCCATTGTCCTAAGAAGCTGCCTGCTGCAGACATGGAGACCATGTTCCCACCAGACCTCAGTCCAGCAGGAAGCAACAGGTGGCAGAAAGAGGGCGAAACACTTGGATTCTGGGCTGATTATCTTCTGGACTGTGAAGGTTTGTCAGGCCTTTTTCTGCAACATATTTTATCACACTGTGAAATTCAAGACAAATGCTTTAGTAACTGCAGCATTCTGATAATCCAGAGATGCAGAACAATGTTCCCACAATGATAACTTATTTTTCCCTTTCAGAACCAGTGACTGCTGTGTCTCTAGAGGATCCGCTGATGTTGGCCGCAGGGCGAGCATCACCTCCACCTGCTGGAACCAGACCACTGCCACACATTGAGTTTTTGGCTGATTCACCATCCCAATGTCAAACACTTGTTCAAAAACACTGAAGCTTCCCTCTGACAATCAGACAGTCACTTTAAGGCAAATATGCACTTTGGGTACAGAGTTCTCCAGGATTTGGGTGCTTTTAAAATTACTTTGGGGGGATTTTATAAGAAATAAAATGTCACAAAGTGGAAAATCCTGCCATTTTAACATAAAAAGGTAACAGATTTGTCAAGAAAAATGACAGTTATGGGTGGAAAAGCTGGAAACGAGATTTTGGCAAAAGTACAATTTTCAAAAAGAAAACACCCCCCAAAATTTGCAAAAGTCAAATTTCTGCAAATACCAAAACATTACTGGCAAAAGTTGCATTTTTGCGAGAGGAAAAAAAATTACAAGAGGGGGGAAAAAGCCGCAAAGATGTGAGAAAGTTAAAAGATGTCAGGATAAATTGTTGATAAATTGTTGTGGCTCCATTCAGATCTTGACTCTTTGCACAGTAGAGGTTGCTGACCCCTGCCCCAGGACATGGGAGGGTGGAATCCTGCGCTGTCCTGGGATCTGGTTTTGGCTGCACCTTAGTCTTTACCTGGCTGAGAATTTTTTTGTCAAGTATGTTATGGTTCTAGGTTCCAGACCCACATGACCTGAAAAGGATTAAGCGGTAGAAGATGGAAGGATGGATGTGACTGTTCTTTAAAGTAAGGTAAAGTTCTAATCAGTGTGTTCTAAGCGTTCCTCATCTGTGCAGGAAGTCCTACAGATGTATTTTTGTAATAAATACCTTTTCCAGAGTAAATGACCCTGCTGTGTGTTACTCAGTTCACTGATCAGTTAGTGTCAGCTGCCATTTTTGGCGTCTGACTCCTAGAATCCTTTAGGCTAAGATTATATTTAACAGTCGCTCTGAAGTCACTTTAGAAAATGTCAGTTTCTAAATCCATTGTACGTCTGATATAAAGACACTTAGTAGTTAGTTATTTTAATCAGTTGAAAGGAAACCTTGAAACACAATTGAAATCAAAATTATTTAACCTTCTTAACATGTGAGACTCCGTAGTCCTGTAACTAGAAATTAAATAGAATAACCAGAATTTAGAAGCCATATTGGATGAGGTTTGTTATTTCATTTTAGGAGAAAATCCTACGACTCTGATACTTGGTGGGTTGGAATATTTTTCAACCATGTAACTACTACGACAAGTGGGATAGTTGCCATTTTACAAGTTAAGTAATCTTATTTTTTATTTTCATATTTGATACATACACTGACGTTTATAAAAATACATGTAGTCACTATAGGCCCTTTTCCACTAGCCTCACTTGGCCCTACACCGCACCACTCAGCCCGCTTTAGGCGCTTTTCTACTAGCCCCAGCACCGGTTAAGCAGGTACTTTTTTCGTACTTGATCCAGGGCAGGGTCTAACCGGGCTGAGTAGGGCTGAGTAGGGCTGTGATATGACTTTAAGAGACCGGTCGCCGCTGATTGGTCAGGTTGTAACGTCATGAAAGCGACTTTTTCTGCTGAATTTACTCCACGACCGCCATTTGTAATTGTTCAGCAGTGAACACAGTGCGCCCCTTTAATACGGTATATTATATTAATATACTGTATAATATACTTATATAGTAATATACTCCTAATATTATATATTAGGAGGTGCGCAATTTTCTTTCTATATTAGACAACGATCGCATCCAGCGCGAGTTGGACGGATCTACTTGAAATGCAGGTGTCCGAGCAGATGGCTTCTCAAGGGCACATCCGTACTGCCAAACAGTGTCGGGAGAAGCTGAAAAAGCTGAAAAGCGATTACCGAGCAGTGAAGGACCACAATGCTCCAAGTTCAGCGGATGGAAGGAGTGGAAGTGGTTTGCTGAGAGACATTGGGCTCCACACTGTCACGGTCACGGCCCTTGGAAACCGTGGATGGTGAGTGTTTATTTGATATTGCGCATCTGTTCGCCACTTGATCCGTTCTATGCCAAGCTCACTGTTTTTAAGAAATAGGAAGGTTGTTAGACTGTGGGTAACGGTTGTTACTGAGGCTTGCCTATTGTTTTGCAGCCAACTGCAGATTCACGCTTGCTTTGTGTTAAGAATTAGCGCGAACAAAACGCTGAATTACGCTTATTGTATTACGGTTAAAAACTTGAGAGTGTTGTGTACATGTTGCACTTTGGTGTTAAGTTTTAAATTGCGTGCATTTTCTTTCTAGAATCGCATTTCATATCACAGGGGTCCACCTCAGTGGAGATGACTGACACAGCGGACTCTCCTGGCGCTGCGTCTGCGTGTGCGTCTGCTGGAGCGCCAGCTGGATCAGCTCCACATCACCAGCTCCATCTGGATCACGTTCAAGTGCCGGTAAGGCACAATAACCACAATTTTTTTTTTTGGTTGAAACAGGTCCAGCAGCGGAAACCAGGGTCGAAAATTCATCCATCCATCCATCTTCTACCGCTTAATCCTTTACAGGTTGCGGTGGGGCTGGAGCCTAACAAGTTATGTAACAAATTGATTAATGTAATTTCCTGTAGCTGCATATTAATTAATTGAAAATGTCTTTTTAAATGTACAAAAAGGTTATTCTTTGGTCTTCACTTATCGGTGTTCCACAGCCATTTTTAGGTGTGGTGATTGGTGCTGTTGTAACTCCTGTTTTAGACAAACAAATAAAGCTGATGAACTGCCGTTGAAATCAACATGCTTCATTGAAATGCTTTGCGTCAGCTGACTGTATTAACCCATTCAGATTTCTGCGGCCACACTACAAGCAACTAGTTTAAACATTACCCATCCATCCATCCATATTCTTAATCTTAATCCTTTTTAGTTTTGCAGGGGGACTGCAGCCGAAGACAGCACACTGCGTGTTGCAAAATCTGCTCTACTGAGGGGCAGCAACATGACAGTTCAGCTTATATACAGCAATGAAGCATAATATAATAGTGACATTCCACCACAGACTTTCACCTGTGTAATTCCATAATATATGTAGTGATCCAGCTTTAACAACCATGCCTTTCTGTCTTTGCATCTAGGCAAGATGAAAACAGACAACTCCCATCGCTGACCTTACATTAGCGTTGGTCAACATGCATGACGAAGAGATGCGGCTCTTGGAACGGCAACATGACCAGTGGCAAGAATCAGGAGTACATGCAGCATTTGCGACAGGTGGCCGCAGATGTGCGGGCAGATGCGCATGAAGCCCTGGAACAGGACGCTGCGTTACGAAGGGAAGAGCTCGCAGAGATGTCATCGCCCAGTCTGTTTTTTTGTTTGTAAATCTTGCTTCGGGAATAAAATTGTATTGTTTGCATCAAAAGTCTGGTTTATCTGTTATGACACCGTATGAGAAAAGCCAATAATTACATACACATTCCATTCTCTGTTCACTCCACATGCTGCTGTTCATCAGGTCAGGTGTATAGCCTTCTAATGGTAATTTAATTTTTAACAACAGAATGAAAAGTAATGTCTTGGTAGTTTTTTTTTTTTTTTATTTTAAACAAATTTGCAGTGCTGAATCCATTTCTCTTGAACGGGTACATTTTTTAGGTTATAAGCAGTTGTACAGGTGTGCTTGAACTTGTAGACACTGATAAAGGTAAGTACGTGTAAGTTGAATGTTGCGTCACCAGTCAAAATTTAATAAATTAAGAAGGAATCTAGCAAAAATTTGGCACTAATAACAGTGGACAGATCGGACAAGGATACACAACTGTGTTTTTGTTGCACACAACTGTTGTTACCAACAAGTGCAAAATTTATATTTCCTTTTCCCAAAAATTAAAAATCAATTTGTAAGTAAAAGTGGAAGACCTTTACATGGGAAAATATGACATGTATCAGCACATGATTTATAGTTCAATTTGCATTTCCACCTAAGCAAAAGTGGCTTGTCGAGCTGGATTTTTGTGAAGATGGCTTGTGCGGTGTTTCTGCATGTAATTACATACCTGTCAAGTGATACGGTTTCGCCGTATTTTAATACGGGGAAAATGCAATTTTAGCAAATACGGGCGTATTGCCATTTCTGTACGCCAAAAAGAAAAATATACGGGAAAAAAAATTGAGAGTGTGGGGAGGAACACGTCGTGTGTGACCCCCACAGCGTACAGGGCTGTCAGAGCGCTCAGCGTGAGCAATTATCACAACAGAAGTGTGGACTCATCATTAGGCTGATGGCTTCGCACCTTCTTAACAGATAAGCGTTATGAACAAGAGGACAGGTAGATGGACCATGCACAACATTTTATTTACAAAAAACATTTTTGAAATATGTATGCACATAAATGTGGACAAAATAGACAAGTATTGCATCACATGTTATATTGTAACGTGCAGCTTGACATGGCGACGTCCCACCGGGAGGTTTGAACTCACGCCTCCTGCTCCGGAGTCCCGCACTCTACCAGTGTCGCCAATAGGGTCAACCAACTTGTCAAGCCAAGTAGGGTGCTTATATTGAGTTCGCTACAATATCACCACCCTGCTCCTCTGCTCTCTGTGCCGCTGCCACCACTGGTTCATCTACTGCATCATCCAATGTAGTGTCAAACGTCTCTCCATGACTCTCACACAGATTGTGCAGAGCACAACAAGTCAGCACCATAGATTTAACCAGTTTCATGTCACAGTCATTCCTCCTTCCTTCTCTCCTCGTCATCAGCCATGTTTGTTGTGGAGGATTCAGTCGCGTGTGTTTCACGTCACAAGGGTGTGGCGCCGCCTGCTGTTCAACAAATCCCACCCACAGCAGGTGTGCCAGCAGGTGCGCCAGCAGTAGTTGAAAAGCAACTGAGGCTGAACCGAACCGAAGTGAGTAGAGCCGGGTTTTCAAACCGGGACTGAGTGGGGCTAGTGGAAAAGCGCCTTTTGTCTACCTGGCTACAGTACTGAAAAGAAACCTGGGATTATTCTTGTTCTCTTCTATTAATGCAGAGTAATAACTCGTTCTAGCTTTTCTAAGAGATTTTTTATAAATTAAAAGATGATTTCTCCAAGCTAAATAGATTTCATCTAAATTAGTAGAGCGCCATTTTCTTTCTAATTGACAAGTCTTCTGTTTTAAGCTACGAGTTTCTGTGTTGAACCAAGGAGTTAGAAATCTCTGATTAGACTTTTTCTTTTTTAAGGGGGCCACCAAGTCTAGAGTCTGATGCAGAGAAGCTGAAACACTATCCACCATGTTATCAATTACAGAAGGAGCAAGCTGTCTTTAGCTTATTTCCGTTGTGTTGACACATGGCATAGAGGAAACTGCATAAATTTGGTAACAGCATCATCTGAGAGGCTTCTACTGTAATAATATTTTTCTTTAGGAGCCAAATAGTCAGAAATAGTAAAATCAAAGGTTAACAGACAATGGTCTGACAGTACAGGGTTATGAGGAGACACTACAAGATTTTCTATTTCTATGCCATATGTCAGAACAAGGTCCAATGTATGGTGGAGGCAATGAGTAGAATTTCCTACTTTCTGAGAAAACCCAATCAAGTCTAATATTGAATTAAATGCCACATTAAGGCAGTCACTATCTACATCCACATGTATATTAAAGTTCCCTACTACAATTATTCTATCAGATTTCAGCACTAAATCAGCTAAGAAATCAGCAAATTCGGATAAAAATTCTGAGTAGGTTGATGGGGGACGATAAACTATGGCAAATAAAATTGGGTTTAACCTAAAATTGCTAAAGTGCCCAATACTGAGGACCAGGGCCTCAAAGGAATTATAATATGTTTTTTGCTTTACATTAACTAGTAATTTGGAATGTTAAATTGTTGCTACTCCTCCTCCACGACCAGAACTTCTGGGATTTTGACAGTTTAAATAACCAGAGGGAGTTGATTCATTTAAACCAACATAATCCTCTTGCCCTAACCAAGTCTCTGTAAGGGAAATTAAATCAATCTGATGATCAATTAACAAATCATGGACTAACAGAGACTTGGGAGTTAGAGAGCTAATATTTAATAAACCCCATTTAATTTTTAAATTATGAGGAGGAACAGAGGCCAAATCATTCAATTTAGAGGCTTTATGTTTAATTTGAGATTTACCAATATTTTGCTTTATCACTTTGGGATGCTTATACATTATATTTTTATTCACTTTGGAGGGAGCAGACAATGATTTTCTGATGGGGAAGACAGGGGCTAAGCTGGGGGGTGGCGGATGAAGAGGAGCTGCAGAGAGACGTGTAAGACTGCGACTCTGCTTCCTGGTCCCAACTCTGAGTAGTCAAGGTTTTGGAAATTTAGATAAAAAAGATGCCAGATTGTTAGATAAATGAGAAGCACCATCCAAAGTGGGATGAATGCTGTCTCGTCTCATAAGACCAGGTTTTCCCCAAAAAGAGCTCCAATTGTCAATGTAGCCCACGTCATTTGCAGGACACCACACAGACAGCCAGCGGTTCAAGGATGACAAGCGGCTAAACATGTCATCACTGGTAAGATTGGGGAGGGGCCCAGAGAACACTACAGTGGCAGACATCGTTTTTGCAAAGTCACACACCGATTCTATATTAAGTTTCGTGACTTCCGACTGCCGGAGGCGGATGTCATTAATGCCGGCGTGAATAACAATTGTGGAATATTTACAGTTACTTTTAGCCAGCATTTTCAAATTTGACTCGATGTCGCCTGCTCTGGCCCCAGAAATGCATTGGACTATGGCCGCCGGAGTCTCTAGGTTCACGTTTCTGACTACAGAGCCGCCAATGATCAGAGTTTTTTCCTCAGCGGGTGTGTCGCTGAGTGCGGAAAAACAATTAGAAACGTGGACAGTTTGGTGGTGTACCGGGGCTTTGCGACTAGGCTTCCTTCTCACCGTCACCCACCCAGTCTCCTCGCTGCTGAGGAGAGCCAGGGGACCGCTAACAGTGGGGCCTAAGATAGCTAGCTCCGCTGCAGCTAAGGGGCGTCCGTCGAGATTAACTGGCGCAGACGGTGTTTCAATGCAGCGGAGCCGGGATTCCAAATCAGACAACCTCGCCTCGAGCGCCTCAAAAAGACAACATTTATTACATTTACCATTATCACTAAAAGAGGCAGAGGAGTAAGCTAAACATCTGGCAGAGAGAGCACACCAGAGGAGGAGAGGAAGGAGAGCTAGTAGCCATAGCTAGTGGCTGGAGAGCAAACCACACAGGCAGACAGCAAAACAGGAAGTGACGATACGTTACCACAAGGAAGTGACGATCCCAAGGAAGTGACGATCCCAGATCCCAACACCATCCCAGATTTCAACACCAGATTTTGATCCCAGATTTCAACACCATACAACCGATGATCCTGAACGACAAGCTGCTGTGCGCAGGGGTGGACCAGCACGTGTCATCATGGATCCTGGACTACCTCACTAACCGGCCACAGTTTGTGAGAACCCGGGATTGTGTGTCCGACATGATCATCGGTAGCACGGGGGCCCCCCAGGGAACGGTTCTGGCTCCCTTCCTGTTCACCCTTTATACTGCGGACTTCTCACACAACACACTGCCATCTACAGAAGTTCTCTGACAACTCTGCGATTGTTGGACTCATCTCCAATGGAGATGAAGCTGAGTACAGAGGGCTTATCCAGGACTTTGTGTACTGGTGCCACCGGAACTGCCTCCAGATCAACGCGAGGAAAACTAAGGAGCTGGTGGTGGACTGCCGCAGGCAACGACAACCCCTCACAGCACCAGTAAACATACAGGGAACAGATTTTGAGATGGTGACATCCTACAAGTACCTGGGTGTTCATCTGAACAATAAACTAGACTGGTCACACAATACCAACACACTCTACAAGAAGAGACAGCGCAGGCTGTTCCTACTGAGGAGACTCAGGTCTTTTGGTGTACAAGGGGTGCTGCTGAAGACATTCTATGACACGGTGGTGGCATCAGCCATCACTTTTGGAGTGGTCTGCTGGGGCAGTGGCATTACAGCAGCCGATAGGAAGAGACTGAACAAACTGATCAAGAAAGCTAGCTCTGTCCTGGGGCAGCGCCTTGACCCAGTGGAGGAGATAAGAGAGAGGAGGATGGTGGCTAAACTGTCATCTCTGCTGGAGTCTGAGTCCCACCCTATGCAGGACATACTGAACGCACTGAGGAGCTCATTTAGCAGCAGACTACATCATCCTAGGTGCGCAACTGAGAGGTTTTGCAGGTCCTTCCTTCCTACCTACGGCTGTCAGACTGTATAACCTAAGCAGGGCTGCTCGCAGAGATAGCAAAAAAATGTGACGACCTAATAGTATTGAATGCAAAAGACACAATAGACTTACACAATGGTCCCCTCCAGTATATACAACTAGGACAATATTGGTCGCTACAGAGGGTGACAATATGTATGGGTACATATTCATACTATGTTGGATAACTAAGTAGACGGTTATGCTGTTTATTCCATCTCGCTACAATGCTCCGCACTGTGTATATATATTTATATATTTATGTGTATGTATGTATATCCACCGCTCTTATTTATATCTTCCGTATGTTCTTAATTATTGCTCTGAGTGTTGCTATCCCTGTGCTGTTGCAATCCTGGAATTTCCCCATTGTGGGACTAATAAAGGCTTATCTTATCTTATCATCATCAACTCTTGTGTTAACTTATTGGGTTTGAAAGGATCCTGCTCGGCTCTAGGAAGAATCTTGTTTCTCATTTCTACAGGACTAAAGTCACCTATCTCAGGCTAATTTATCTGTTATCAGCTAACCCCGCTGTAGCTTAGCCTCCCTTAGCTTCCTGCTGCTGTAGCTCTGGGACAGGACCCACCATGTTAGAGCCCATATTCTGGAACAGAAGTGACATCCTCACATGAGCTCTATACACAAAATACACAAACATATTCCATATCACCGTTCCCCAAACTATTTAACAGCACTGAAAAACATGTTTTCACCCGGGACTCAGGTTTCCTCCCACAGTCCAAAGACATGCTTGTTAGGTTAATTGGCATTAACTGGGGTTCTAAATGGTCCTTAGGTGTGAATGTGAGTGAATGGTTGTCTGTCTCTCTGTGTTAGTCCTGTGATGGACTGGTGATCCCAAAGATGCTGGGACAGGCTCCACCCCCCCCCCCCCAACCTGAAAAGGATTAAGTTGTTCAGTAAAATGTACAGATGGATATTCAATAAAAACTGTTCTTGATATCAGCATGTGAACATGTGACACAGAGTGAGTGTGACTAAGAAGCTTTTTCCTGCAGCTTGTGATCCCACAGTGAGATAAGGTGATGTTACCATGACGCTCTTCCGTGCAAGTTAGGATGTTAACATGAGATATGGTGCAGGACGCTCATGACAAACAACTGACATGCACACACAATTTGTGTGCTCTCATATGCATGCACACGGACAAACAAGCACAAATGTCTCTCCTTTAACCGGTGCGAATACCAAACTCATGTTGAGACCTCTTCAGTGGAAGAAGCAGTCTGTCTTCTGTTTTTTTTAGATGTTGGTTTTTATGTCTATTCCTCTCCCTTTTCTTTCCCCCTCCTCACACTTCCTTTCCCCATTCCCCATCCTGTTGGGCTCTTCATGGGTAAAATAATTTATAGTATTAAACGTTCTTACAGGAGGACTTCAGAACAATATACAGTACATAGTTAGGTACTGTATAAAGCTCTTTTTTGCAAAGCAAATCTGTTTTGGCACAATAAGGGAAACAGATTTCTGTTCTGCTTACCAAGCTGCCCCAGGACAAGAAAACAAAAAAGAAAATGGGCATATGGATATTCAATAAAAACTGTTCTTGATATCAACATGTGAACATGTGACACAGAGCGAGTGTGACTGAGAAGCTTTTTCCTGCAGCTTGTGATCCCACAGTGAGATAAGGTGATGTTACCATGACGCTCTTCCGTGCAAGTTAGGATGTTAACATGAGATATGGTGCAGGACGCTCATGACAAACAACTGACATGCACACACAATTTGTGTGCTCTCATATGCATGCACACGGACAAACAAGCACAAATGTCTCTCCTTTAACCGGTGCGAATACCAAACTCATGTTGAGACCTCTTCAGTGGAAGAAGCAGTCTGTCTTCTGTTTTTTTTAGATGTTGGTTTTTATGTCTATTCCTCTCCCTTTTCTTTCCCCCTCCTCACACTTCCTTTCCCCATTCCCCATCCTGTTGGGCTCTTCATGGGTAAAATAATTTATAGTATTAAACGTTCTTACAGGAGGACTTCAGAACAATATACAGTACATAGTTAGGTACTGTATAAAGCTCTTTTTTGCAAAGCAAATCTGTTTTGGCACAATAAGGGAAACAGATTTCTGTTCTGCTTACCAAGCTGCCCCAGGACAAGAAAACAAAAAAGAAAATGGGCAGATGGATATTCAATAAAAACTGTTCTTGATATCAACATGTGAACATGTGACACAGAGCGAGTGTGACTGAGAAGCTTTTTCCTGCAGCTTGTGATCCCACAGTGAGATAAGGTGATGTTACCACAACGCTCTTCCGTGCAAGTTAGGATGTCAACATGAGATATGGTGCAGGACGCTCTTCCTGTAGACAGATATAGAGGCTGAGAACGGCACATGTGGTGATCAGAGCAGAGAGGAGACAGACTGAGTCAGAGAGACGTCTACCTGGACATGGACCACCTGCTGCTGCTGCTCCTGTTGGCTACAGGTACGTCTCTGTAGATGTTACTGACACAGTTGATCAGGACCAGTTCTAGGGATACATGGATGGGGCAGTCAGCCATGTGAAGGGGGCATCGTGGGTTGGCTTCATGCTCTCGCAGCAATGATGATGGGGTGCTACACACATTTGTGAAGGGAGTTTTTTTTTTGCTTCCATATCTTTCTCTTTCCTTTCATATACAGTGTGAACATTTCTGATATTTTAAGAAGAGCAGATCAATTGTTCAGCTACAATGTTACTATAAAAGAAAAAGGTTGCAAACTTTCATGAAAATGGTCACAGACTGGTAAGAAAAAGTTAAAATTTATATATAAAAAAGTACATTTATAAAAAAAAGTTTAAAATAAAGACAAAAGAAAAGATGAAATTGTGAGAAAAGAATGACAAGTTGATCAGAGTCCAAATGTTTGTGCATTAAAAAGTGAGGAAAAATAGTGAAGATTCTTCTTCAAACATGTGAATGGTCTTGAAAACATGGAGGAATGACTGTCAGATGGAGGGAAGACACTGAAGTTTATCTGGAAAGTTTGGTGGGAGACGCTTCAGACTTTGACACATGAAATTATTTAAAGAAAAGTCTCTCTCTCTGACTCTCTGTCTCTCTCTCTTCCTCTCTTTCTCTCCCTCTGACTCTCCCCCTCTCTCTCTTTTGTGTTCTGTGGGAGAGGGGGATGAGTTATGTTTGCACTTTGGAAATGTGAGACACTTGGTGGAATGATGGTATTGGTGATCTTACATTTTTGAATGGTACAATAAAGGGATTTTTTAAACCTCAAACCTCCCCCCCCCTCTCTCTCTCATGTACAAGTGTCGATACTTTTTGAAATGTCACTATTCTACTATGTTAACCCCTTGCACTCCGGGCAATTTTCCTAAAAAATGCCAAAAAATAACGTGCCCAAAGTAAATCGAAAGCTGTTCTTCAACCCTTTGCAGCATCTCCATAGGGTTGGTCTCATTTAAAAGAAAACACTTTGAATTTTTTGGCAAAAAAAACATAATCTCTCTACGTGCTCCGGCCACTGAGTTACAGTCATCTAAACATACTGAACTTGAAGAAAATAAATTTGGCCACGGTGTTTTTTTGGATACAAATGCTTGCAAATAACACACAGCTGTCCGATCCGGCTGGACAATGCAACAGAAATGTAGAACCAAGTGTTACCCAGCTGAGGTCCAAATTTTGTAACAATACCACAAAAAATGAATATATTACACAGCTTTTTTCTCAAATTGTTCCCAGGCATTTTGGAACTGTGCCAAATTGTGCCAAATGGCACAGTTTGGAAAAACGTCTGTAACTTTTGAATGATTCAACGTAGAAGCTTCATTTTGGGCTCTAATGAAAGGTCACACTCAGGGCTGTGTGTGTGTATGGGGGGGGGTTGTCCCCCCCCCGCTACAAAGGACGGAGTTCGGCCCTCGCTACATGACGGATTACACTCGTTGCATGTTTCCACAGCAACGCTGTCACAGCGGCTTCCCCCCCTCGCTACTGTGTGTGTGTGTGTGGGGGGTGGGGGGTTGTCCCCCCCCCCTTGCTACAGAGGACGGCCATCGCTACATGACAGAATAGACTCATATGTTTATGTGGGGACCGCTGCGCAGTCAGCGCGGCTTCCCCCCGCGGACCGGGGGGCGTTCGGACCGTGAATGCCCCCCCGCTCCTCTTCTGCAGCGGGGGAGGGGGGCGTTTACGGTCCGAACACGGCAAATGAACCGTTTATCGCGGCGCACTCACTTCGTACTTCGTGCACGGTACAGTTGTAATTTACCGATCGGTCAAAAGTCATTTTTTGATTACAGTTTTCAGGGAGAAATAATAATTTAGCTTATAACACCTTACCTCTTCACAGCAGCAGAGTCCTGGCGAACTTCTCTTCCTCATTGTCAGACGAACGCGACACTGGTCCGCTCGTGGATCCCGGTCAAAACATAATTCCAATATTGCGATTTTGGTGAATGATTTATGACCTTTGTCGTCGGCCTCCGTCGGTCTATGATGACCATATAAGAGAATCCTAAACACTCTGCTGGAATTTTAAAAAAAAGCACTGCCTGTGGCTGCTGAAGCAGTCTCTCTTCCCCCAGCTTTAGACAAAACAGCTCAGCGAACTTCTGTGCTTCAATTGGCTCGCAGCCGTTGGGAGGCGGGTCCTTCTGGCTAGATTTTCATTCATTGGCTCTTCATGGTTTCAGAAACCCAATTCAAGGCTCTTATTAGTCGAATGAGAGGTCAATCAGATGAACTAATCTGTTCACGGCTGTGTCTGCAGCTTTTATTTTCAGTGCGTGCTTGGAGGCCACACCACCTACATCACCATCACCAGTATCTCTATCATGCGTCATGCGTCCGAGAGCGCATGAGTGCGCTCTCGTGTGCCCTCGTGCGCCCTAGGACACAGAGAATTGCCCGCCCGAGGTACAACGGAGTGCAAGAGGTTAATACAAAACATGAACTCTGTTGTCACTTCTGAGACTTTTAGACATTAAATTTATGAGTGAAAAC
>JAJAQF010000242.1:27225-41876 GCA_020510985.1 Pholidichthys leucotaenia
GTACGACTGATATCTGATGTCTAGTCCACTTATAACTATGTCATCAATGCGAGAACCTTGTTCAAGATCCTCAACGCGTTGCTCCAAAAGATGCCCGTGTTGCTCCAGGTCCATAATTTTTTTGTCTTTTTCTTTTATTATTGAATGTAGGGCTTGTACCTCCTGTATTAGGTCTAATATTTTGTCCTGCTGGCTAGTCACTTTGGCCAGTTCATCTAACACAAAGTTCAGAGTTTTTTTAATTTCTTCCATTTCCTCTTTTTTGGGTGGCATTTTACTGACCTAACTAACTAACTAACTAACCTGCACTTATATAGCGCTTTTCTAGTCACAAAGACCACTCAAAGCGCTTTCATTAATACTAACCCTCTATTCTAAGGGCCTATAGGAAACAGATATCTAGGGACAATTTAGAATAGCCAATTAACCTAACATGCATGTCTTTGGCATGTGGGAGGAAACCGGAGAAATCCCGGAGTAAACCCACGCAACACGGGGAGAACATGCAAACTCCACACAGGTCACTGTTGGTCAGGGGCTGGGATCGAACCCACGATCCCACGATCCCCACAATCCCCCGGCCAAGGGTAAACTGTGCTGCCGCAGTGCTAACCACTGCGCCACCGTGCAGCCAGACCTGTGGATAGAAATAAGCAGAGAATCCGGCTAGGCCTCAACTAGCTCGGTCACTACTGGACCCGCCGCTCCTGCGCAGCTTCTCCGCCGAGTGACGCTGCTCAGCTCCGCAGATCACCGCCGTCTATCGCCGGCGCCTGCCTCCGTCTACCTGGCCAGTTGTGTCGTGCACCGCCGGCGCAGCCGGAATCCACCGATCACAGCCACTCGTCGCCGTCTGGCTAGGCGGCTCCTCCGCTGGGCCCCGTCTAGGCCCCGTCACCAACCGCCGTCAGTCTGGTCGTTCCTCGGCTGGGCCTCGCAATTGAGCACCGGTTCAGACCACTGTCCTGCTGGATCCAGGTGGCCCCCGTCTCTCACCAACGCCGCGCCCAAGCTCCCAATCGCCGCCTCGGTTGGTTCGTCCTCCTTTTAAATCCTTCTCTCCTCGGCTCCAGATGGCCAGATGTAAAGAATACCTTCTCACTGCTGCAGTTACTCTGGGTTAGCATCTGGGTTAGCATCAGAGGCGAGCCTTTAGAGGTCGGAAACGGGGCGAAACGGAGCCAGATCTACCAGAACCTTCACCAGGTCAGCACTGGGTCGTAAGGGTATTCTTGAAAAGTGTCAAAATAAATGATCTACTGATTGTGATGGTATTAATATGGCACTAGTAAAAAGAACTGTTGATGGCATATTAAAACCATTCACATACAGTATATTTGTAATCTATCATTTCAAACTGGCTCATTCCCGCAGAAAATGAAAATAGCAAAAGTAAAACCATTATTCAAGCAAGGAAATAAACACCACGACACAAACTATAGACCAGTATCACTTCTCCCACAGTTTTCAAAGATTCTGGAAAAACTTTTTATTAACAGATTAGAAAACTATCGTTTTCAATTCACATCAATCCAAAAAAAAAACCCAAAACAATGATTTTCAATTATGAAAAAAAAAATTGTTCAAAATTGGAAATAAATTCAGGCATCAAGGGGTTAATCAGAACCAATATGGATTTAGAGCCAAGAGTACAACATCGTTGGCAATAATGGAAGCAACACAGGAAATAATAAATGCATTAGATCAAGGAAAATATGCAATTGGTGTATTTATAGATTTTAGAAAAGCATTTGATACAATAAATCATTCAATATTTCTTAATAAACTGCAAATGTATAGTATTAGGGGAGTGGCTTTGAATTGGGTTACAAATTATTTATCTGAGACAACAGTTTGTGAAGATGGGAGAATATCTGTCTGGGTGTATGGGAATTGCCTGTGGGGTCCCCCAGGGGTCAGTATTGGGCCCCAAATTATTTTATATATACAGTATATGATGTATTCCAAATTTCTAAATTATTAAAAAAATAATATTATTTGCTGATGATACTAATATATTTTATTCTGGAAATAATTATAATCAACTAATCCATACTCTAAATAATAAAATAAACTAGAAAAGCACTCGGAGAGCGCAGACCTCCGCCAAGCGGCACAGTTCCCCCCATACAGTGTTTGTGTGTACGTTTTCAGATTCCCTGAGCATGAAAAGATATGACTAGCAATTGGATTCACAATGATTATTTGTTTATTTGACATGGACAGTGCAATAAACACAATTAATGAATGACAATCAATGTGATAGTGATAGGATTAGTGGTTCAGTAGTGTAAAACGGGGCTATAAGGGACGGCGGGTTAATAAGGGACACTTTTCTGGGAAATGTTTTAAATGTAATTCTGCTTTTTTTATTTTGAGCAGGACGCTGAGTTGTGTTGTTATTGTCAAATATCCATGAATCCTTCATCAAATCTAGGCGGAAGCAAAATTAAAAAAGCAGAATTAAATTTAGAAAAGTGTCCCATATTACCCCGCCATCCCTTATAGCCCCGTTTTACGGTTGTAAAAGCATTGCCTCCTTGGCGGAGGTAATAAACTGAAGTGTTGGTGTGTCCATCTCCTCCACTGACGGATGCAGATTGGTTAGACAGGTTGCCGTGGGTTTTATATTATATTGGGGTTGTGCTCCGCGGCAAAACAGAATTTAGAATCTTCCCCGGCAGAGAGGTCGTTTTTACGCAGTGCCTATAGCTGGGCGGGGAATTTGTGGCAAATAATCGGGCGGCGGACAGGTGGCCGTGTCAGGTTTTGCAGCGTGGCGCAAAAACAGGCACGCTGGCGGGCCCAGGCCAGCAGTGTTTTCCGTGTGCTTTTGTGCCTAAAACGTTGAAGAACGCGGAGTTTGTGTTGGTCAGACACGACGACCAGCGCAATGTGCTCAGCGCCTATGGCTGGCACAGGCACGCTGGGGGGCCCAGGCCACCAGTGTTTTCCGCATGCTTTTGTGGCTAAAACGTTGAAGAAGGCGGAGTTTGTGTTGGTCAGACACGACGCCCAGCGCCCTCCATTGCGCCTGCGCACATGTTGAAAATGGGCGTATGTCACAGTGTGGAAAAATGCTTTAAAAAATTCCTGTATGCAGACGGCGATGCGGATCATCCCCAAAATTTAATCAGTTCTTCCTTGTACCATTTCCAACAATGCCTGAAAGTTTCATTGAAATCCGTCCAAAAGTTTTTGAGTTATCTTGCTAACCAACAGACAGACAGACAGACAGACAAACACACAGACAAACCCCGGCAAAAACATTACCTCCTCCTGGCCTTTCGGCCTGGCGGAGGTAATAATGAGCAGAGCGGCCATGTTCATCTGTTGTGGATCGCTGTGTCATGGCGGCCGCTGGGCCGTCATCATCATCCTCAGCTGCGCACACACCGGCAGGTGGTAATCAACAGGCTTTAAAAGCCAGAACCTCGGACTGCTCTGCACGGAGTCGTCTGTCGCCTTTGCCCAGCAATGCGTCGAGGATACGACCTCAGGCCAGACCCAAAGCCAAGTCATCGCGTCAACCCACGTCAAGTAAGCAACCTCAGCACTCATCTTCTCCTAGCCTTTTCCCCTGTGCACAGGTGGACCTCCCTGGCAGCTGACTAACCTCCCCAACTGACGGGATGCCATCTCCTCCACCTCGGAGTTCCTCCTCACCTCCTCTACGTCGAGCACCACGAGCACCACGCCTCACGGGCACTCGAAGCCAGCAGGATTCTCTCTGTGGCACCTGCAAGTAAGCATCACAAGCTTCAGGTTTCTCATCCCAGCGAACAGTGGTAATTGTTTGTGCTTGTGTGTTCCAGGGTTGCCAGGTCGCCGCAGGAAACGCTCAGCTCCAGTAACCAGACAGCCACGCACTCACTCACTCACTCACTCACTCACTCACTCACTCACCCAACACACATTATATTAATAAAGAATAATTGTCTTATATCTACTTGTGTCAGCGTCCGTCTCCTGGGTCCCTAACCATGTCAGTACGACTCCATCAAGATGACCCAGCTGACAGCGCGCTGGCGCGCCGTCTAAACACTCTTAGCGCCCGAGTAGATATGATTTCACATCAGCAGACAGTAATTCTAAATCAGTTAACTCAGGTTAAAAGCCGGCTGGACCACCTGGAAGGGCACCAGGCGTTCCCCCCGGCGACCGGGGCATCTCCAGCCCCCGTAGCCGCTCCTACTAGCCAAGCTAATCCACCATCTCTACATCGTCTCACTCCCGTGCCAACCCCCGCCCGCTTTAGCGGAAAACTCGGGGAAGCGCAAGGTTTTTTACTCCAGTGTGAGTCAGTGTTCCACCGCGTCCCGGGGGACTTTGCCACTAACCAAAGCAAAATTGGGTATACCGCCAACCTACTGGGGGGTAGGACATTAGACTGGGCTTACACAGTTATGGCTAAACCAAATTACCCCACTATGACTTACCAGCAGTTCGTGGCAGAGATCATGGAAATATTTGATCATACAGACCGGGGCGCGGTGCTAACCGAACGGCTGCTAAGCCTTCAGCAGAGCAGTAGATCTGCCGCCGATTACGCTATAGACTTCCGGGTATTAGCCGCGGAGATTGGGTGGGGGGAGCCAGCGCTTTGTGGTATCTTCCTCCGCAGTCTTAGCTCTGAGCTGAAAGATGAGCTAGCGGCACGGGATAAACCGGACAGGTTAGGGGAATTAATTTCCCTCACCATCAGCTTGGATAGTAGGCTAAGGGAGAGAGCGGCCGAACGTCAGACAGCCAGCTGTTCGAGTAAACCCTGCCCTCGCTCCGCTAGGTCACCTCTCCTCGCTCTGCCTTCCTCAGAGGAACTTCTGGAGAAGGAGGATAAGGTCATCGGACAATCGGGAGTTTCAGCGTCTGAGAGACAGCGCCGCAGGGATCTGGGCCTTTGTTTTTATTGTGGCAGTGGGTCTCATCGGGTTACTGAATGTCCGAGCTGGCTGAAAAGGGGAGGTCCTTGGGTCACAGAAGGGGGATTCACGGACGAGAAACAGAAAAATCCCCTCATTAGTTGCCGTATCCCCATTAGGCTACTGCACAAACATAAAGAACATACCACACATGCCTTAGTTGACTCTGGAGCTGAGCAAAACTTCATCTCCAGAGACCTGGCAACCCAGATGGGCCTCAGCTGTCAACCTCTATGCCCTCCTGTCAATCTCGTCACGTTGTCCAAGACGTCACTGACCTCTGTTTCCCATCAGACAGCCCCTGTGTCAATAATAGTCTCTGGGAATCACCGGGAGGAAATTTGGTTCTTGGTATTACCCATCTCCTCCTCCCCCGTCATCCTTGGGTACCCTTGGCTTCGGCTTCACAACCCCACCTTTGACTGGCAAGCTGGGAGTATTACTGCTTGGAGTTCTTTCTGTTTGAGTGCCTGCCTCCAATCTGCGGCGTGTGCTCCCTCGGTCTCGGTGTCTCCTCCTTCGACGCCACCCCCGGACCTGTCCAAGGTACCAGAAGTCTACCACGACCTGGGGGCGGTGTTCAGCAAGTCACGGGCGCTGTCCCTTCCCCCTCACCATCCTTATGACTGTGTGATCAACCTCAGGGCAGGGGCCCCTCTCCCGGCAAGCCGCCTATACAGCCTGTCCGCCCCGGAGCGTGAGGCTATGGACACATATATCAAGGAGTCTCTGGCTTCCGGAATTATTCGTCCTTCGTCCTCGGCCATGGGTGCAGGTTTCTTCTTCGTGGGAAAGAAGGATGGTTCGCTGCGCCCCTGCATCGACTTCCGAGGGCTCAACGAGATCACAGTAAAGGACAAATATACGTTGCCATTGATGAACACAGCCTTTGACTCTCTCCAGGGGGCGTCCTGGTTTACGAAGTTGGACCTGTGGAACACCTACCACCTGGTGCGCATCAGGGAGGGCGATGAATGGAAGACGGCTTTCCGGACCCCAAGCGGCCACTTCGAGTATCTGGTGATGCCGTTTGGGTTAACCAACGCTGCGGCCGTGTTCCAGCGCCTGATAAATGACGTCTTCCGGGATTTCCTCAACTCCTTCGTGTTCGTCTACCTCGATGACATCCTCATCTTCTCACGCACGTTGGAGGAGCACCAGGTGCATGTGCAACGGGTCCTGCAGCACCTCCTGGAGAACCAGCTGTTCGTCAAGGCTGAAAAGTGTGAATTTCACACTGATAAGACCTCCTTTCTTGGGTTTATTATCGCCCGCAATCAGGTGCTCCCCGACCCGGCCAAGGTCAAGGCGGTGGTGGATTGGCCCACGCCCACGTCCAGGAAACAGCTACAGGGGTTTCATCAGGGTTTTGCCAATTTCTACCGTCGGTTCGTGCCGAATTTTGGGAACATCGCCGGCCCCCTGACCGCTCTCACGTCCCCTAAGGTGCCTTTTCGTTGGGGTGAGGAGGCTGCCATGGCATTCGGGAGATTGAAGGAGGAGTTCGCTTTGGCCCGCATACTGACCCAGGTGGACCCGGAGCTGCAGTGCCTTGTGGAGGTGGATGCCTCGGATTTGGGAGTTGGGGCCGTTCTCTCCCAGTGTCCTCCGGTGGATGGCAGGACCCGACCATGTGCATACTTCTCCCACCGCCTGACTCCCACAGAGAGAGACTACTGCATTGGAGACAGGGAGCTGCTGGCCGTGAAACTCGCCCTGAAGGAGTGGAGACACTGGTTGGAGGGGGCTGCCCAGCCGTTCGTCGTTTGGACTGACCATCGTAACCTTGAGTATCTCAGGACGGCCAAGCGGTTGAACGCACGCCAGGCCCACTGGTCTCTTTTCTTCGGCCGGTTTAATTTCACCATCACCTACCGGCCGGGGAGCAAGAATGGCAAGCCTGACGCGCTCTCGAGGCAGTTCGACGCACCGTCCACCGAAGAGCAGGAGGAGACCATCCTGCTGTCATCTTGTGTGGTGGGTGCATTGTCTTGGGAGATCCATGATAAGGTCAGAAGAGCGCAGGAGACGGAGCCTGATCCGGGTGGGGGTCCCCCGGGCCGTCTGCTCGTCCCTCTTTCTGTCAGAAGTCAGGTAATCGAATGGAGCCATGTGTCCAAGCTGGCGTGCCATCTGGGAGTGGGCCGAACCACCGACCTTCTCCAGAGGGCCTTTTGGTGGCCAGGGTTGAGGAAGGATGTCAACAATTATGTCCGGGCCTGCGCCCAGTGCGCCACTGGGAAATCATCATCATCCCCCCCGGCGGGTCTTCTGCACCCTTTGCCTGTCCCTTCTCGCCCCTGGTCCCACGTGGCCATGGACTTTGTAACTGGCCTGCCCCCCTCTGTTCATTTCACGACAGTCCTGACGATAGTGTACTGTTTTTCAAAGGCAGCTCACTTTGTGATTCTCCGAGGGCTGCCTTCGGCATGGGAGACGGCAGACCTTCTTGTTCAACATGTGGTCCGTCTTCACGGAATCCCCGCTGACATCGTATCAGATCAAAGACCACAGTTTGTATCCCAAGTCTGGAAGGCGTTCTGCACGGTGCTGGGGGCCACGGCTAGTCTCTCCTCAGGGTACCACCCGCAGAGCAACTTTCAGTGCGAGCGAGCCAATCAGGAGCTGGAGGCTGCGCTGCACTGTGCTGTGTCATCTCCTCCTGCTCCTCTTCTTGGAGCACGTTTCTACCTTGGATCGAGTACGCCCATAACACCACGGTGTCCTCAGCTACGGGGATGTCCCCTTTCAAGGCGTCCCTGGGGTCTGATCCACCACTGTTCCCTGAGTAGGAGAAGGAGGTAGCGGTTCCTTCAGTGCAGGTCCACGCCAGGCGTTGTCGGCGGATCTGGTCCATCACCCGCAGAGCCCTCCTAAGGACTACGGAACGTAACATCCAGGTGGCCAACTGCCACAGGAGGCCCTCTCCAGACTACAAGGTGGGTCAGAAAGTTTGGTTGTCCACTAGGAACATCAGTGTGCCTGCCGAGAAGCGCAAGCTGACCAAGCGCTTCATCGGTCCTTATGTCATTTCCCATGTTATCAACCCTGTGTCTGTGCACCTTGCTCTCCCCTCTTCCATGCGCATCTCCTACATTTCACGTCTCCCAGGTCAAGCCGTACATCGCCGACCCTCTGTGCCCGCCCCCCGCGGCTCCTGCCCCCGCGAGGATGATCGATGGCCATCCGGCCTGGGGGGTGATGGCAATCCTGGATGTCCGCAGGAGGGGTCGGGTCCTTCAGTATTTGGTGGACTGGGAGGGGTTTGGTCCTGGGCATCGCTCCTGGATTCGCCCAGCGTTGATCCTCGACAAGCAGATGATCCGCGATTTCCATCGGGCGCATCAAGGTAGGATTGGGCAGGTGCCTGGAGGCACCTCTGGGGGGGGGGGGGGGTACTGTCATGGCGACCGCTGGGCCGTCATCATCATCCTCAGCTGCGCACACACCGTCAGGTGATAATCAATGGGCTTTTAAAGCCAGAACCTCGGACTGCTCTGCACGGAGTCGTCTGTCGCCTTTGCCCAGCAATGCGTCGAGGATACGACCTCAGGCCAGAGCCAAAGCCAAGTCATCGCGTCAAGCCACGTCAAGTAAGCAACCTCAAGCACTCATCCTCTCCTAGCTTTTTCCCCTGTGCACAGGTGGACCTCCCTGGCGGCTGACTAACCTCCCCAGCTGACGGGACGCCATCTCCTCCACCTCGGAGTTCCTCCTCACCTCCTCTACGTCGAGCACCATGCCGCACGGGCACTCGGAGCCAGCAGGATTCTCTCCGTGGCGCCTGCAATTAAGCATCACAAGCTTCAGGTTTCTCATCCCAGCGAACAGTGGTAATTGTTTGTGCTTGCGTGTTCCAGGGTTGCCAGGTTGCCGCAGGAAACGCTCAGCTCCAGTGACCAGACAGCCACTCACTCACTCACTCACTCACTCACTCACTCACTCACTCACTCACCCACCCAACACACATTATATTAATAACGAATAATTGTCTTATATCTACTCATGTCAGCGTCTGTCTCCTGGGTCCCTAACCATGTCACACTGCTGACTTTAACCATCAGAAAGACAGAAAATGAACGTCAGTCACTTTGATCCACTTCAACCAGTTTTGACCTGCCGACTCCAGATCAGATTTCAGTCAGACTGCTGCTGACTTTACCTGCTCATCACTACCAAGAATCCATGGAAATCACTGGAAAATCCATCTTCTTTAACTCAGGGAAATTCCTCACTAGATTTCTACCTCCAAGCTTCAAACAGCCAATCAGCATCCAGAAAACGACAATCAGTTTGGTTTCAAATCAGCTCTTTCAACTGACAAGGCTGTTTACCTACTCCACGAATTTGTTGACTACTTCAGAAGCCACTCCACTAGTGTTTATGCTACATTCCTAGATGCTAGCAAAGCTTTTGACAGGATTAACCACTGGGGTTTGTTCAGAAAATTGATCGATCGAGGTATCCCTATTTACATTGTTAACATCCTGCTATACTGGTACAGAAGGCAGTCTATGGTTGTTAGATGGGGCAATGTCACCTCATCCAAATTTCATGTGACCAACGGTGTTAAACAAGGTGGTATACTGTCACCCTTGTTGTTTAATGTCTATGTTGATGATCTCAGTATACTGTTGAACAATACTAATGTGGGCGGCTCCTTTAACGGTGCATTGTTAAATCACATTTTCTATGCTGATGACCTCTGTTTAAGTTTATCTACCGCAGCGATGCAACATCTCCTTTCTGTATGTGAAAAATTTGGTAAAAAAAATGACATCCTGTTCAACTGCACTAAATCTATGTGTATGGCTTTCAAACCAAAGGGTGTCAATACGTCGAATCCTGTTATGTCACTTTGTGGTAATAGCTTGAACTTTGTCGAAAAAGTCAAATACCTAGGTGTGTGGATTGAATCTGATAAGACCAATGCTGATTGTAACAGGCATCTCAGGAAACTGTACGCTCAAACCAATTTACTGTTGCATAATTTCCATAGATGTTCTCCTGAAGTCAAATGTATGCTGTTCAAGACCTTCTGTACCTCAATGTACTGCTCGCCGTTATGGTTTAATAGCAATGCTGCTGTTAGGAACAAAATCCGCATTGCATATAATAACTCCCTAAGAAGGTTGTTAAATGTACCACGAAGGTCGAGTGCAAGCAAGCTGTTTGTGTCTGTGAACATTCCGTCTTTTGGCGAATTGATACGTAAGAATGTTTACAGTTTTTTGAAGAGACTGCTGGAATGTAACAATCATCTTATATCAGCAATTGTCAACTCGTCACTCACACTTCACTCCAACATTTGGAAGTGGTGGCGTTCCATTTTACACTGAGCCCATTATGTTTTTTGTGGTTACAAGAGCGCCGAGTGTCTGCTGATCTGTATATACTTTATTTATTTATCTATTTGTAATATGAACCCTGAGTTTGAAATAAACGTTTGAATTGAATTGAATTGAATTGAATGCTGTCTACTGTGCAGTCAGAGATCAGAGTGATGGTGTTTCTCTCTCTGCTGAAGTCACCTCAGATCAACTTCCAGACACTGTCCACCTTCATGTGTCCAGGAAACATGTGGAGAGAGAGAAGAAGCTTCTGTTCTCCTCGTCAGTCCTGGTGTCTGAGTGACTCTGATCTGAGGACGACTCTGTTCCAGCCCCAAGTCTGAAAACATCAGAGTGACACAACCAGTCTGACCAGTCACACACGTCACTTTCATGTCTGACTAGCAGCAACTCTCACTCTTCTACTATTTAAGGACAAACTTTTCAGCAGTCAGTCAGTTTGTTCTCTTAAATTTGTTTTTTTTTTCTTGTACAACCACAATTCCAGTGAAGCTGGTACATTGTTAAAACTAAAATAAAAACAAAATACCATGATTCAAAAATCCCATGACCTTGGATGCCTCAGGCAACACTGCATTAAAAACTGACATCATTCTGTAAAGGATATGAGCACGTGGGCTCAGGAACACATCAGAAAACAATTGTCAGTTAACACAGCTGGTCTCTGCTTCTACAAGTTCAACTCTACCATCAAAGCCAAAGCCAGAGATCAGCAACACCCAAAAACCCCACCGGTTCTCTGGGCCTGAGCTCCTCTGAGATGGACTGATGCAACGTGGAAAAGTCTGCTGTGGTCTGATGAGTCCACATTTCAGATTGTTTTTGGAAATCCTGGACGTCATGTCCTCTGGGCTCAAGAGGAAAAGGACCATCCACACTGTTATCAGCGTTAAGTTCAAAGCCAGCATCTGTGATGGTATGGGGGTGTGTCAGTGCCCATGGGATGGGTAACCTGCACATTTGTGAAGGCACCATTAAAGCTGAACAGTACATACAGGTTTTGGAGCAACATCTGCTGCCATCCAAGCAACATCTTTTTTAGGGATGTTCCTGCATATTTCAGCAAGACAATGCCAAGCCACATTCTGCATTTTTCCCTGACAGCCTAAATGTTCGCTCTGCCCATAAATGTCACAACCAGAATCAGAATCAGAATCAGCTTTATTGGCCAAGTATGCACAACACATACAAGGAATTTGACTTTGGCTAAAAACTTGCTCTCGTTGTTCAGGTGAAGGATTTAAATAAGATTTAAATAAGGATTCAATGACAACAGAGTATGTACAGTAAATTACAGTCTGTCCACGTTTCTATAAAAGGATGCAAATATATACAGGAATATATGCAGTTATTTACTCAGACTATCCACACTTTGCAGAAATATATGAAAAAATATACAGTCATACAGTATTTCAATGTGAACTCAGATTCAGTGATATAATGTGAATGAAGTAAAAAGCAGTGTGAGAGTTATGTGCAATGTAAGAATGGATGAAAAGTCATGAGTACAGCAACAGGTAGGACTAGGTGAATGTTAGGAGTTCATCAGAGTGATGGCTTGAGGAAAGAAACTGTTCCTGTGATGGGTGGTTTTGACCTTCAGTGATCTGTAACGACAACCAGAAGATAGAAGTTCAAACAGTTTGTGGCTGGCGTGTGATGGGTCAGCAGAGATGTTTCCCGCCCGTTTCCTGGTTATGGACCGATATAAGTTCTCAATGGAGGGTAGGTCGGTACCAATGATCCTCTCTGCAAACTTAATGATCCGCTGCAGTCTGGTCTTGTCCTGTTTAGTGGCAGATCCAAACCAGACAGTGATGGAAAAGCAGAGGACAGATTGGATGATGGCGGTGTAGAAGACAACCAGCAGCTCCTGAGGCAAATCAAACTTCTTGAGCTGACGCAGAAAAAACAACCTCTGTTGGGCCTTTTTCCGGACAGTGTCTATATGGGAGGACCACTTGAGGCTCCGGGAGACTGTGGTACCCAGAAACTTGAAGGAGTCCACAGTGGACACTGTGCTGTTGAGGTTGGTGAGTGGGGAGAATGGAGGGGGGTGTCGCCTGAAATCCACAGTCATCTCCACCGTTTTGGCTGGGTTAAGTTCAAGATTGTTCTGGCCGCACCAGAGGATCAGCTGCTCCACCTCCCGCCTGTATGCAGACTCATCACCATCCCGGATCAAACTGATGACTGTGGTGTTGTCCGCAAACTTCAGGAGCTTCACCGAAGGGTCCTCTGAGGTGCAGTCGTTGGAGTAGAGAGAGAAGAGCAGTGGGGAAAGGACACACCCTTGGCGGGTGCCAGTACTAATTTTTCGGGAGCTGGATGTAATTCTCCCTAGCTTCACCTGCTGCCACCTGTCAGTCAGAAAGCTGGAGATCCACTGGCAGGTGGAGGGGGGCACCTTGAGCTGGAGGAGTTTCTGATGAAGAATGCCTGGGATGATGGTGTTGAACGCCAAGCTGAAGTTGACAAACAGGATCCTGGCGTACGTCCCTGGGGAGTCGAGGTGTTGCAGGTTGTAGTGTAGTCCCATATTCACTGCATCATCCACTGACCTGTTTGACCGGTAGGCAAACATCAGGGGGCCTGTGACGACCTTCAGGTGGTTTAGCACCAATCCCTCCAAGGATTTCATGACCACAGAGGTCAAGGCAACAGGTCTGTAGTCGTTTAATCCTGTAACAGAGGGTTTCTTGGGAACTGGAATGATGATGGAGAGTTTGAAGCAGGAAGGCACTTCACACAGCTCCAGTGATCAATTAAAGATCCGGGTGAAGATGGGGGCCAACTTGTTGGAGCAGACTCTCAGGCAGGACGGAGACACACCATCAGGTCCTGCAGCCTTCTTGATCTTTTGTCTCTGAAAGACCCGGCGCACCTCCTCTTCACAGATTGTTAGTGCTGGTAGGAGGTCAGAGTGGAGGAGGGATGGAGTTCCTGAGGCTGCAGATAATCCTTTTGTGTGGGTGGGAGGTGAGAACTGTAGATTCTTTTCAAACCTACAATAAAAGCTGTTTAGGTCGTTAGCCAGCTGGAGGTTTTCCACAGGGTGGGGGGATGGTCTCCTGTAGTTGATGATATTCCGTAGGCCTCTCCAAACAGAAGCAGAGTTGTTGGCTGAGAAGTTTTGTTGTAACTTCCCACTGTAGCTCCTCTTAGCAAGCCTGGTCTCCTTCGTCAGCATGTTTCTGGCCCGCTTGTACAGAGTGCAAATGTGTGACTTTCAGTAGATTTGAGTTTTTCCTGCTCAGTTGACAGTTTTTTTTTATTTCAAATGTCTAAAGACAAAGTCGTAAATGTATCAGAAAACCAGACTAATTCATTAGAAAAACCTGACAAAGTGGTGAGAGTGAAGTCATTGCTGACAACTCATTTAAATGGTGAGTCCTAACTTCTACTTGGGTAATGAACATGGAGGGAATGCTCCATGTAGTTGAGCCGAAATGATGGATCTTCTCCCATCTCTCCCTGACCTGTATCAGTCCTTCACTAGCAAGAGTTGGGTTGACTAAAAATGTCCCATAATGTGTGATGGCGGCATGCATGGATGCAGCGGCCCCTCTTGGCATCAGCGAGTGTGAGAGTTTTGAGTGTTTTGATCTTCCCAGATTTACATTCTTCAAAACTTACAACCTTGAGACCTTATTAAACAACAAGGTACTGCACGCTGCAAGAATCGTGGCACTCGGTTGTGACTTGGACATTCTACACCAGCATGGAATTCTGGCGGAGTTCCTGCTGGAGGCTACCCGGGAGAGGAGGAAGCGTAAGCGAAGTGAACATAAGCAAAGGTGAGGAAAAAGGGCTGGGATTCATGCTACGCTAAAAGCTAACTCCTCCAGACCAGCAGTACCGTCGCTCCATCTCTCTAATGTTCGCTCCCTTGACAACAAGCTGGATGAGCTGCGTCTGCTGAGAGAAACCAGGAGAGAGTGGAGGGACTGCTGTGTGTTTGCGTTCACGGAGATATGGCTCCACAACAATATCCCTGACGAGGCCCTTAACTGGAAGGTATGACGGCGTTCCAGGAAGACAGAGAAACTGCGAGCTCCGGTAAGAGCCATGGGGGGGGGGGGCTATGCATCTATGTTAACAAGAACTGGTGCGTTAATGCCACGTTAGTATCTAAACACTGCTCTCTGTTTGTGGAGTTCCTTATTGTAAATTGTCAGCCATATTGTCTGCCGAGGGAATTCACCATCGTGTTTGTAGCTGCTGTTTACATAGCGCCGAGCTCTAACACTAAAGCTAATGCTAATGCTAAAGGGGCACTCGGAGAGCTGCACGATGCTATTAGCGAAATCCAAACTTCACACCCGGACAGTTTTGTGGTGGTTGCGGGGGATTTTAACCACACCAGTTTAAACCCTGT
>JAJAQF010000243.1:2500-40626 GCA_020510985.1 Pholidichthys leucotaenia
AGAATTTGCCGCGGTAAATACATTTGCAAATGATAAAGTTTTTGAAATAAATTAAATAATTTTCATGTTGGTAAATATCGTGTTCAATGTTTTACCGTTTGGATGCCCTTTCTTGTATTTTTTATGTATTATGAAACCAAACCAAGAATCGTGAATATTTGTCTGTCAAGTCCGCCGAGAGGAAAAGAAAAATCACTTGTCTACAACAAATCTGTTATCCAAAAACGGGTTAGTGAAATATTTTAGTGTTAATACAACAAAAAAAGTTGTGTGGAAAAAGAATAAACTAAATCAAAAGTTAGTCATCGAGTAAGATTCTGGGGTACTTATGTTTTTTCACATTGCACATTACACATTAATCAGGTTGAAGTAACTTTGTTTAACATAGTTTCATTTGATTCAGGTTTATCTTCATGTAGCATTTAAAAACAGAGTTTTTGTCAACACAGTGCAACATGTCATTTGTTATTACGAAAGATAAAAGCTATTCTGGAGTGCAAGGAGTCAGATTTTGGAATGCTTTTGGACCTGAATGAAAATTATGTACGACACTTGGACAATTTAAACAAAAACTAAAGGAAGAAATACTCCAAACATATATACAAGATGACATATAAAATCACATAAGATTGATTATATTCAGTCTGTGTTGTTCTGTTGCTTAGTTTTTTTGTCACATTTTGTCTTAGCTTTGTTCTGAATTGTAATCACTCTTGTTTTGTTTTTCTTTTGAATTCTTGGATGAAATATGGGTGGGCAATATAAGCTGTGGCTTCAGCCATCACCCATTTTGGATAACTTATGTTGAACTGTATAATCAGAGGAGTTATGGTTTAATTTGACCTTGTTAGATTATTTTTTTTCTTCCCCCTTTGTTATATTATTCTGTTCCTTTTTTCTTCACTTTTAACCTCTTGCACTCCGGTGTACTGCGGGTGGGCACGTCTCTGCATCCTAGAGCGCACGAGGGCACACAAGGGCGCACGAGGGTGCTGCGTCCTAGAGCGCACTGAAAAAAAAAAGCTGCCTTTCCGTTCTTCCACTACAGACACAGCCGCGAACCGAAAGCCAAAGGAGTGCTTTGATTGGTTTAGATGTGATTGACTTCTCATTCGACTAATAAGAGCCTTGAATTGGGTTTCTGAAACCTTGAAGAACCAATGACTGAAAACCTAGCAAGAAGGACCCGCCTACCAACGGCTGCGAATACAGCCTGCCAATTGAAGCACAGAAGTTTTAAAGCTGTTTTGTCTAAGGCTGGGTGAAGAGAGACTGACTGCTGCAGCAGATGAAAAAAGGACCCGCAGGAAGAACCGCCACAGACCCAGCAGCACGGAGACAACCCACAAGTGCGACCTGTGTGACAGGGACTGCCATTCGTGCATCGGCCTGTTCAGCCACAGGCGGTGCTGTCCCAGCAGAGTAGATGTTTAGGATTCTCTTCCATGGTCATCATAGACCGACGGAGGCCGACGACGAAGGCTGGGTGACACATACACCTTTGCCAATCTTTTTTTCTTACTACTGTTATTTGTTTTGAAAAATCGTTCACCAAAACCGCAATCATGGAAGCGCAAAACCGCAATAATGGATTTATGGTTTAACCGGGTCGCGTGACCAGAACCACGAGTCCGTAACAAGCGGACCAGCTTAATGTTCGTCTGACAATGAGGAAGAGAAGTTTGCCAGCTACGCTGCTGTTGTGAACAGGTAAGTGTTTTAAGCTAAATTATTCTTTAACCCTGAAAATTGTAATCAAAAATGACTTGACCTATTGGTAAATTCCAACTGTGCGTAGTAGACCGCGGCGCACGAAGTCTGAAGTCCGTGCGATGCGGTACACGGTTCGTGCGCCGCGTCTGGACCGTGAACGCCCCCCCCCCCACTCTTCTGTAGCAGATTGCAGATATATACAACTGTGTGTAGTAGACCGCGGGGACTGTGTGCCGCGGTCGCCACATCGCCACATGACTGTTCCGTCATTTGGCGATGGGCAATGTACGTCCTCTGTAGCGGGGAGGTGGGGGGTTGGAGTTGTTATCTTCTACATTACAGATATTTTAGTATAATTTTTAGTGCACTGTAGGTTATTTTTTCTTGTATAAAAAAAGCCACACATTTTTTATGTGGCATGCTTCTTTGTGTGTGGGGGCTTGTTTGTTCATGCATTCATTAATGAATGAATAAACAACCCCCCCACACACACACACATAGCCCTGAGTGTCACCTTTCATTAGAGCCCAAGATGAAGCTTCTATATTGAATCATTCAAAAGTTACAGACGTTTTTCCAAACTGTGCCATTTGGCTCAATTTGGCACAGTTCGAAAATGCCTGGGAACAACCTAAGAATAAAGCTGTGTAATATATTCATTTTTTGTGGTATTGTTACAAAATTTTGACCTCAGCTGGATAACACTTGGTTCTACATTCCTGTTGCATTTTCCAGCCCATATCTGACAGCTGTGTATTATTTGCAAGCATTTGTATCCAAAAAAAACACCCAGGCAAAATGTATTTTCTTCAAGTTCAGTATGTTTAGATGACTGTTACTCAGTGGCCGGAGAACTCAGAGAGATTATGACTGTTTTGCCAAAACATTCAAAGTGTTTTCTTTTAAATGAGACCAACCCCATGAAGATGCTGCAAAGGGTTAAAGAACAGCTTTTGATTTACTTTGGGTACGTTATTTTTTGGCGTTTTTAGGGAAATTGACCAGAGTGCAAGGGGTTAATCTATAAATAAAGATTCATTCATTCATTTATTCTTATTCAAATAAGTAAGTACACTGTTATTTCAAATCATTTTTTTTTTTTTTTTTAAGAATCTGGTAACCCTAATGTTGGTAATGCAGTAGGGTGCAAATTGTTTAATGCCTTCAAGAACCAGAAACAGACCCGGGGTAATTCTTTTAAAATGTCCATAGTAACTGAGACATGATGCTGCAGGTTAGCTTTAGTTCTTTATCATTCTTTTTAACTGTAGAGTTGTGTTGATTCTTAGGTATAATGACATGTCTCTGTGTGTGGAATCTGTTACACATAGCCTGCTAAACTTTTCTCAAAAACACTGATTGGCAGAGTTAAGTCAAGTTAAAATGATAGATGTGATTCCAGAAGATGTATTTTAGAAAACCAAGTGATCGCACAATATTTTGTCAACACTTGCTGACAACATACCAGTTGGTTATTCAGTATTTTTAAATAGAGACATAAAAAAATTAAATAAAATAAAATCAAAAAATCATACCTAAAAAGAAAACTTTACCTTTCCAGCTACCATCAAGTAATGCAGGGAAAAAATAAAAATAAAAAAATAAAAACAAAATCATCAGCTTATTTTTAAAAACAAACATTTTTTTTTTTAGAATTTGGCACAGTAAATACAGTTGTAAAAGATAAATCTATGTTTTGTGTGAGTACTAAAAAATGCAGTTTGTTACTTTTTTAAAACAACTAAATACTTGAGAAAAGTATTATTTTAAATTGTGTGTGCTTAATGCATTTTTACTGAACTTACACTTGCAATGTGTGTCAACATCAAACACTTTTTTACTGGTGGGCAGACAGCCGAATGGAGATGTTGTTTAAGATCCATGCTCTGATGTCTGGTGGGGAGTGTCAGCCAGAGGAATGTTAAATTTGCCACCACAAAATTAACCATATTTTTAAATGATAAAGTTTTGAAAATGAGTAAATCTTTGATAGTTAGTGTTGCTAAAAAATATTAGGGATAAACGTTACATCTTGCCATAGAGGTTTTAGGTGGTGATATCAAACACACATATAAACACATGCTCGTTGTTTGAAATATTACTGTTTAACTAAAGTCAAACTTTGCCTTAAGACTGTTTCAGATAACAGCAAACTGGTATAAAAAAAAGAGTCCCAAGTCTCTCTTTATTGATGGAAGAAGTAATTACATTTAATGACAACTGGTTTCCAGTCGGCGGCGGCCTCCGTCGGTCTATGATGACCATGGAAGAGAATCCTAAACGTCTACTCTGCTGGAACAGCACCGCCTGTGGCTGAACAGGCCGATGCGCACCGGTGTTCTACCTTCCAGCATTGGGCATTGGTAGGATTCAAGCCTGGGCAGGAAGATATGGAGGACAAGATGTTACCCATGCAGCATGTCCCCCCTCTCCACGTCACTGATGAATCCAAAGGAACAGCAGGGCTGCTATAGTTTGGCACCAGCGCCATCGCAGGAGCTGCCAGAACGATGTTGAGCACAAGAGAGAACTGCCTTAGGGGCTCCGACTCCGGATTTTTCCTCAGGGTTGACTCCCGAAGCCTTTCCTGTGACCGGGTGTGCCGCAAGGCAGTGGAGGTTTGAAATCAGGGTTTACCTTCCCCTAGATGGGCTATCTTCCCAGGTTGACGAGCGGCCATCTACCTGAAGCATCTGGTTTTAAGGCGCCAGAGATCCGCCCTCGCCCCTTCTCCTATTAGTAAAAGCAGTTCCCCCGGGCTTAGAGACTAAACCACACGGGCAGGCTAGGAGTTGGACTTAGTTGTCAGAGGCTTTTCAAGACGCAAGCCGTAAGGAGCATTTTATGAGCACTGGGAGCTTAACCCCAGTGCCGCTCCTGGCTATGACAACCTTGGATTTTATATTGAGCACCTAATTTCATAAGAACTGACTGAGTGTTGATTTTTCTCTGCAATTTCATGGGATGGTGTCTTCGTTTGATTGGCTGCTCTCAAACAAAGAAATGTTCTCACATTGGATGGCAGCCATTTCAAACTGCTTTTGATAAAGTCGATTGGTCAGTCTTGCGATCGGCATCAACAGTTTATGACCAGGCGGGGTCATTTAAAAGTAGTAGAAGCTGCTCTGCATGGGTAAGATTCTGAAAAAAAAACACACAGAACTAAAGAATTAGAACAAGACAAGCAGAAAGAAAAAGAAACACACAGAAAGAAGTAAATGTTAAGTTAAAATGTAGGTTAGAGAGCAAGGGAAACACACAGGTTACACAGAGACAAGTTATGCAGTTAAGTTAAAGTTAGAGAAGAAAAAGCAGACAAGAAAGAGACAGAATTAGATTAGATAAGTCTGGGAAGATTTTGTTCCACCGTTTCAAGGTCCTGTGTAGTTTTATTTTATCTAAATTGTTCTGTGTGACGTTTGTCAAATCCTGCGTTAGTTTTTCTGGTTACTGAGGAGAAATCCCCTTTTTCTTTAGAGCTCGCTTTCTCCGAGAATCAAATTCTCAAACTTTTTCCTTCACCTCAGAAGCCATTCTTGTCCTAGTAAATGTTTTTCTCAACTTTTTTTAATGACTTTTCACGCCGTTAAAGTGGACCTTTAATTTTCCTAGTTTAAAGTGGTTTCCAGTATATTATACAATAATTCAAAGTGTGAAAAATGTTTTTGAATGATTAGAAAGTTGATAAATGTCTCTAAAAAACAAAGGATTGTTTCTGTAGTGAAAATAGATTGGGATTTCTACAACATGGGATGCGCGGTAACACCTACTGTATGTATTGGGAGCTAAAAACAACTGAACTTTTTGTGCGTGTGCATGTGTGAAAACACTTTTTTCGGTTGGCGGGTGATGTGTGGCAGGGAGACATTGGTTGATCCCGTGTGCTCTGATGTGACCATCTGGAAAATTTTGACATAAAGCTGAAGATGGTTTGACATAATCTTTGATGTAAGCTGGACAGAACACTAGGGAGGGGAGTTTGAATGTTAAAAAAAATGTAGACTGATTTATTCATTTATTTTTTTCAATTACCCACCCTGTACAAAAGCTCAAGTCACACGGGATGGTAAAAGAACACGGAGATGCACAGACAGCCAAAACCCTCTCCAAATTCTGATTGAAAGTTGTCATGAGTGGTTGAAAAAAAAAAAATCTGCCTTAAACTTATAAAACTTTTTTTTTTTTTTCAGATTACAGCAGATGATAAAAGGTTTGAGTGAATAAAAATAATTTAACTGTTGGTAAATATTATGTACAAGTTGTGGGATGTTTTAAAGAATTGTTTCACACAGACAATCCTTAGAAGGCTGTTGTATGGTCATTTAAAAATGTAAACACAAAATATAAAATGCATTTAAAGGAGAAATGTTGCATTTCTTAGTATCAGCACAAAATAAACTAATCACCACAAGCATACAGATTAAATGTTTTTTGTTTTTGTTTTGTTTTTGGTTTTTGTTTTTTTAAAGTTGCATGCTACACTGGGGGAGACCCTTTTTCCCATTTTCATCTTGCCGGCACAGGGGAGCCCTGTGCTTTATTGTAGAAATGGAATAATTTAAATAGTGAGGTGTATTGGCTTTTCTGCCAGTTGTATCATTTCGTGTTAAGATCAAATAGGCCTGTTTGCTCAGGTCAGTCTGCCTCTAAAACCCTTATCTGAATGTGCAAAAGATGATGCTGGAGTTCTGTGAGAGTCTAATTTGAAGAAACAGTCTTTGCTCCACAGGTCAATGTGTGTGCATGTGTGCTTTTAGACAGGGGACATCTGTTTTGGTTAAGAGAATGGTTGTGGCCGCGTGACATTCAATTCTCACTCCATTAGGGAGTTTTGCAGGTGTCTAACCGAACTTCTGCTATCTATACTGCTATTAAAACCAGTCTCCACGTCTGTCAATCCTGCATGAGTTTGGACTACTTTTTCTGTTACTTGTGGAGGCTAGTCCATGTCTGCAGAAAGCAAATATTCTTAATGTGGATGAAACACAGAGTCGAATATCTGCTGTAAGATACCTTCCTTTGTGTGTGTGTGTGTGTGTGTGTGGGTGGGTGTGTGTGTGTACAGAGCTCAAATGTTTGTGTTCACAGCGCCACCTGCTTAGGAAAGCTCCACACCACCCCTCTGGAATTTTTTTTTCCTAGACAAATTTGCTCCTTTTCTCCTACTGATTCAGCAAACATCCTCTAGTCACTCAGAAATGCAAAATAAGAAGTGGAATTTGTATCTACATCTCCTATCTAAAGTCAGTCAGCCTAACAAGTAAACTATTGCAACACTAAGAGTCGTGTGAATTAACCACTATGAGCAATCGTTCTCTGCTTACACAACGGCAGCAGCAGCAAACGCTCTCCCCAATTACATGTTTCCTATGCATTGTGTTCTACACTTATCTTCATGCCCTGGTCATCATTAAATTGTCAACAATACTTGGTTTTGCATTTCAATGATTAAATTAATTAATTAAGTGAGCTTAATATGTTGCTTGTGGTGACAAGGATGTTTTAACTGTGTGGTTATTGTGTAATCTGTGTTTTGACTTCTGCAAGATGAGCTGTGAGAGCTCAGTTTTTGTTACTTGCCCATCTGTTTTGGCTAAGAGAATGGTGGTGGCCGTGTTTTTAAAGCGTTTTAGAGACACTCTGATGTGTGCGTTTTTTGCGAATTAAAACACTTCTTGTAAAAACATGTCACTTGTGACAAGAAGTTTTGCCATCATTAACATGCCATTCTCACACTAGCCGATATGGCAAACAGATTAAAAACATGTCTCTCAATAAACCTGTCACTCTGACAAGAAGTTCTGGTCAAAGGTCATGTTTTCAAAACACAATCTGTCATCCTGACATGAAGTTCCGGCCAAAGGTCATGTTGTCAAAATACTTCTGATTGACAGCCTAAATACATGGGCAACGGGTCAGGTCAGGGGTCAGGTCAGGGTCAGGTAAGGGGCGTGGCACCTGTCAACTGAGACAAGGGGTGGTATAAAGTAACACCCTCCCTCTCTCCAGTTGAAAGCTATCAGCTGGGCAGTGCGGTGGCGCAGTGGTTAGCGCTGCACCAGCACAGCAACTCACCCTTGGCCATGGGATCCCTGGTTCGATCCCAGCCCCTGACCAACAGTGATCTGTGTGGAGTTTGCATGTTCTCCCCGTATCTGCGTGGGTTTACTCCGGGATTTCTCCGGTTTCCTCCCACAGGCCAAAACCATGCAGGTTAGGTTAATTGGAGACTCTAAAGTGGCCCTAGGTGTGAATGTGTGTGTGAATGGTTAAGGGATAGCACCGTTCCGTGGCTGCTTCATCCACCCATGTGGATGCCCTCAATTTCCCCTCTGGGGATCAATAAAGTATACAAAATCAAAAAAAAAAAAAAATCAAAAAGATAATTATTATTATTATTTTTTTAAAACAATTGGATTTGGTTATGCAGTCATTTGAGGGTGATGTCTTTTTTTTTAATCTTCAGCCATGTACATCTATCAACCTGCATATAGATAAAACAGAACCAACTGTATTGACTATTAGCATTTAGCCACTCACAGGGTGAAGGGAGGAGACCTGTTTTTGACACGCTTCCAAAGAATCTCCAAGCATCGCATTTACTTTCAGGTGATGTTCCCATTTATTCAGTAATCCAAGGTCATCTTTGCAGAATTATTGTAATTCATCCACACTGGAGGATTTTCAAGCATGAACCGCCTTTTAAAGGTCATGCCACAGCATCTAAATCGGATTAAGACTAGGGCACTCCAAAGTCTTCATTTTGTTGTTCTTCAGCCATTCAGAGGTGGACTTGATGGTGTGTTTTAGATCATTGCACTGCTGCAGAACCCAAGTGTTCTTCAGCTTGAGGCCACCAACAGATAACCGGAAATTCTCCGTCAGGATGTTTTGGTAGACAGCAGAATTCAAGGTTCCATTTACCACACCAAATCTTCCAGGTCCTGAAGCAGCAAACAAGCCCCAGACAATCATGCTACCACCACCATCTTTTACTTGTAGTATGATGTTCCTTTTCTGAAATGCTGTGTGTAGGAGTCAAGAATTGAGGAGACTGGATGATTTTCCCAGTATCTGCTTTAATTCTCATTCACCCTACGTCCTCTCTCGATCGGAGTGAAAAGAGACAGGACGCAGTCACACACATACATTTATACACTCATCTCTCACAATACATCACCAAAAGTCTCAATACTCAGCTACATCCTTTAATCTGTAATAGAACACCCAGAGTCCTTCTGTTCTCCTCTCTAACCCCCAAAGGTCAGGCCGGGTACTCTTCTCCTCTCTCCTGAGTCCCCAGGGGGTGCAGACACATCTTCCTCTTGAGGTGTGAAGTCAATACACATGGCTAGCTCAAAGTCTCTCTTGGCTGAATTCAGCCAGCCACATGTGAGTCACATAGGTTGCAACTTGTAGTATGATGTTCCTTTTCTTAAATGCTGTGTTACTTTTACGCTGGATGTAATAGGACATACATCTTCAGTTCACTGGATGTTGTTGTGGGGTCTTTTGTGACCTCTTGGATGAGTCGTCACTACACTCTTAGGGTAATTCTGGTTGGATGGCAACTCCTGGGAAGGTTCACCACTGTTCCATGTTTTCGACATTTGTGGAAAAATGCTGTTCCTGTTGGCTCGCTGGAGTCACAAAGCTTTAGAAATGGCTTTATAACCTTTTCAGGACTGATAAATCTCAATTACTTTTTTCTCATTTGTGCCTAAATTTATTTGAATCACAGCATGATGTCAAGCTTTTGAGGATCTTTTGGACAACTTCACTTTGTCAGACAGGTCTGATTTAAGTGATTTTTTTTTTATTTTATTTTTTATTGAGAACAAGTGTGGCAATAATCAGGTTTGGGTGTGGATAGAGAAATTTAAACCACATTTAATTTATGTTTTAACGGGGGGAAGGGTCACTTTTTCACACAGGGCCATGTAGGTTTGGATTTTTTTCCCTTTAATAATAAACACATTCATTTCAAAACTGAATTTTGTGTTTAATTGTGTTACCTTTGTCTAATATTTAAATTTATTTGAAGACCTAAAACCTTTAAGTGTGACAAACATATAAAAAATGAGAAATCAAGAAGGGGGTCAACACTTTTTCACAACACTGTATATGCCTCGAGAGTTTATGTGTGCCATTGTGATTACTGTTTATGTCCCTCTGTCAGCTGAAGCAGCGGTGGCCTGTAATGCTATCAGCGCCACAACTGCCACTCTACTGGAACAGCACCCTGACACATTTATGGCCATCACAGGTTACTTTAACCATATATCACTTGGCAAAACATTACAAAACTTCCACCAGTTTGTTAGCTGTCCCACCACAGAAAATAAAACACTGGATCTACTGTATGCCAATGTAAGAGATGCATACAGCGCCACAGCACCCCACTTGGCATATCAGATCACAACCTTGTCCTGTTATCACCCATGTCCATTTCTCTTGAGCGAAGGCAGCCTGCTTACACACAGACTGTGAGAAGGTGGACACAGCAGCCTGCTGTTGCACTACAGGACTGCTTCGAGACGATGGACTGGGATGTACTCAGTGAACCACATGGGGTGGACATAGACAATATGACCGACTGCATCACAGAAAACATCAGATTCTGTAAATACACAACCATGCCGGCTCAGACCAGGAATCAGGATAAGATCAGGAATTCAGATCAGGAATTAAACACACCACTGGGTGAAAAGTGAGGGACAGACAGACATTGGGGAACCTTGAGAGAGCTGATGAGCTGAATTTGTGTTGTAATAGATTCAACTCACCATCTATCACCCCCATAACCCAGCCAGACCGCAACACACCCCTCCCCCCCCTCATGTGCAGCACCCCCATCCTCTGAGGACATCAGCACCAACCCCCACATCACTGTGACTGCAGACCAGGTGAAGAGACAGCTGGAGAGACTGTCAGCGGAAGGCTGGGGCCCTGATGACATCTCCACCAGGATCTTGAGGACCTGTGCCAACCAGCTAGCTCCAGTACTGAAATGCTTGTACAACCTGAGCCTGAGTCTGGAGAGAGTACCGGTGCTGTGGAAGATGTCCTGCCTGGTTCCTGCCCACAAGAAGTCATCTCCATCGGACCTGAATGACTATCGACCAGTTGCCCTTTCATCTCATGCACTTTGTGTAATACCTAGTTAACTATTATCCATCCATCCATCCATCTTCTACCACTTTTCCGGAGGCTGGGGTCGCGGAGGCAGCAGTTCAAGCAGACTTCCCTCTCCCCCGCCACCTTCTCCAGCTCTTCAGAGAGGATACCAAGGCATTCCCAGACCAGCTGGGAGACATAGGGCTCTTTTCCACCAAACCGGTTCCAGTGCTAGTTTGGTGCTGGTGCTGGTGCTAGTGCTTAACCAGTGCTTAACCAGAGTGCTCATTAGAACCAGTTGTCTCTCCACCGATATGGAGCTAGTTGGGAATTATGTCAGAGCTACGTCATTACGTACTGTGAAGCACCCAACCTCCGCAGAACACCAGAGAAGACGGAAGGTGGCGGTATGCACCTCTCACTTGTTTGCTATCCGCCAGTAACCGAGAGAAGAAGAAGAAGTAGCAGCATTAGCTTGTCAACATGTAGGAATTGCTGTGTTTGGGAGCGCTGCTTTTATTATTCCAAACCTGTATTACCATCCAAAAACAGTTTTATTCTTAATGGCAGAGAACGGCGGCTACGTTTAAGGACACCGGTAATCATCAATATTTCAGTTATCAGCTGTTGTTAGATAAAGTCTGTAGTGCGAGCATTGACTACACTTTTAAACATAATATTTATGTCATTTCTGTAATAGGTGGTGTTACGGCGCATTACGAGATGGAGGTCGCCTGTTCTGTCATGCCAAAAAGTGATCAGCTGTCCCAAAAAATGATCGCCAGGAGCCATATTGTTATGGGTTTATATTAGCCGGTAAATATATATATTTCAACAGATAAACAGTACTTAGTTAGGTATAACAAGATATATTTAACACTTACGATGCATTTTGAACCCTAAACAAACTTGATCTGGGATTAAAAGCAATTAAAATAATGCAGTCACAAGGTTACATGGAAAAATGTATAGATTTACGGTACTGCATATATACATGAAGATACTGTATAAATGCATATTCTATGCACCTCCAAACTACAGAGCTGTGAAAGGTATACCCTTCTGTACTTGTGTCATCTATTCTGGTTAAAGTACTGATTCAAGTTTTTATTCATGTAGGGATAACAAGAGACAGACTGTAAAGTGTTCAAGTTCAAAGTTCTTTCCCCAGAAATGATCTTGTCCAGAGCTGACAGAATGTCACGTGGTACGTTGTCAACAGAATATAAACTTATCATTTTTAAAGCTGGCAACTTGGAACATTTTCCACAGAAAAAGTACATAGATTTAAAGTTTGTTGCTGCTTGTTCTTTAAAAAATGTGAAAGAAATGGTCAAAAATATGTATAAGTCCACAAATACCTGATATATTGTCCAATACCTGGAAGAATGAACTTAAGTGCAGTAATTCAGTACTTGTACTTTCACTTCCCACCACTACAATGTTATAGTGATTTGCATTGTCCTAAATAACTTTATATATGAAATGTAAAGTCTTTAACTTTTTAATATGACCCTTCTCATGTTTTTTCTCTTATCTCTTTGTCTTATGTCCTGATTGGTGGAGCCTTGAGCACTTTTATCATGTCTATAGTCAGCTTCACGTGTGCCTGTGTTTGTGTTCATGTTGAATGTAACTGTAGTTTGTAAATATGGACGTCACCTGACTGCAAAACAAATCTACCTACGGGTACAAATAAAGGAACCTGAACCTGAATATGTTTGGTGTGAGGATAACAATGTAGAAGAAGAAAAACACTTAAGAAAAGAAAGCTTTTATTTCCAAAACGTGCAAAAACTTCAGACTGCTACATATGAAATATTATGTACACACAGCCAAAAATATCAATGCTGTGATAGTTACTTTTTTTACAGTCCCTCAAGCACAGACACAACACGTCCCATCAGTCCAACAAGGGTGTTGGTCTGCTTTGCAGCAAAGCAAAGTTCAGCTGCTCCTCCCTCCTGCTCTGCTCCTGCTGTCTCATCTGACCGTAGTCAAGAAGGAGGTCCATGTTTGTGTCACACTTCTGTTTCCCTGTTTTAAAGTACAAAAATAAGCAATATAAAATAACCACACACTGAAAAATGCAGGAATCGTCAATCCAAGATTGAATGTGTCTATTCAACATCCATTTACTGTTAGTGGCATCACAACATTCACTTCAAGTGTATAATTGGTTTAATTCACTCCCTCCTTTGTGTGACTGGGTCATGATCCATCCAGGTGGATGCCCTCAATTTCCCCTATGGGGATCAATAAAGTACACAAAATCAAAATGATCTGAACATAAATTACCTAATCTGGTCTGATTAGAAGAGCAGGAGGAGGACAAGCTTGGAGCTGGTGAAGGTGAGCTGGACACCACAGGTCTGGCTGGTTCTCCCTCATCATCCAGCTGTGATAAATCTATAAAAAAAAGTGTTTTAGTTTGTGCAGTGAGCAACTTAAGCCTTCCATTAAATGTGCAGACATAGAAGACAATTTTATTCAATATCAATGTTAGCAAAGCTTACATGTCTGATTATGGAATAGAAGAATAGGAATAGATGAAACTTCATTGTCACTGTACAATTATACAGTGCAATGAAACTGTAGGTGCTCCACCAGGCTACTGCGCAATAAAGTAAGAGAAGGATTAGATAAAATACGGCTACACAACATACAATTAAACACGAGTGACATTTAAAAAAAAAATGGCCTAAGATTATGGAAATATTACCAAAATAGTAAAAAAAGACGACGCTACTAGTGTCTGGTAGAAAAATCTCCCATAACACAACGCAAGGCACCCATTCATACACAGTATTCATACCACAAAAAACGTATTTTGCGCTGGATGTCTTTATAAAAAAAGTATTCTATAAGATGCTAAGATTTCTGTTCTAGTGTCTCAAACGAGCATTTCTGCCGAGGAGAAACGTCTGTGCTAAAAACAGTTAACTTGTTAGCATCGCTAACCGAAAGTACTATGGTGTGGTATATATTACTCATATATTCCATACCTGCATATGTTACAGCATGTGGAAATGTTTGGGACAACATATGCAAAGGAACTTCACACCTCCGAAAGGACAAAGGAATCTCACCGCCGTGTGAAGATCAATGACGTCACAGGACGCGGCGGCGACAGACTTGACACCTTCACCCCCTAAGGCGAGGAGAGGTTTTCAGAATCAGAATCAGAATCAGAATCAGAATCAGAATCAGAATCAGGTTTATTGCCATTGTTCATGTAGTACACAAACTAGGAATTTGTCTCGGTACAATGCTGCAACATTAAACATGATAAGATAAGAGAAATAAACTATACATGTAATAAAGTGTAGGATAAGATTAAGTGATACTGGTCAACAGTTAAAATATATATTAGCCAGCAGCAGATACTGTGGAGAACTATATAGTGCAGTCGGTAATGCAGGAAGAAAACAGTGATGATTGACATGAGTCTGGTTGAGCTGCTGTACATGGTGCACGAGAGTCACTTAGTGTTCAGCAGTCTAATGGCAGAGGGGAAGAAGCTGTTCATGTGACGGGAGGTTTTAGTCTGGATGGACCGAAGTCTTCTACCAGAGGGGAGGGGGGCAAACAGTACATGACCAGGGTGTGAGGGATCGGCTATGATCCGGCCAGCACGCCTCCGGGTCCTGGAGATGTACAGATCCTGGAGAGATGGGAGCTTGCAGCCGATCACCTTCTCAGCAGTGCGCACGACGCGCTGCAGCCTTAGTCTGTCCCTGGCAGTGGCTCCTGCGTACCACACGGTTATGGAGGTGGTGAGGATGGACTCGATGATGGCTGTGTAGAACTGCACTAACATCTTGGTGGGTAGCTTGAGCTTCCTCAGCTGCCGCAGGAAGAACATCCTCTGCTGGGCTTTTTTGATGAGTGAGCTGATGGTCAGCTCCCATTTGAGGTCCCTGGTGATGGTAGTGCCTAGGAAGCGGAAGGAATCAGCAGTGGTGATGGGAGAGCCTGAGAGGGTGAGGGGGGGCAGAGGAGTAGTGACTTTCCTGAAGTCTACAATCATCTCCACTGTCTTCAGAGCGTTCAGCTGCAGGTTGTTATTGCTGCACCAGGACGCCAGCTGGGCCACCTCTCTCCTGTAGGCGGACTCGTCGCCGTTGGAGATGAGCCCGATGAGGGTGGTGTCGTCCGCAAACTTGATCAACTTGACAGACTGGTGGCTGGAGGTGCAGGAGTTGGTGTAAAGGGAGAAGAGTAGGGGGGAAAGTACACAGCCCTGGGGTGATCCGGTGCTGATGCTAGTATAGTCTGAGACAGTCTTTCCCAGCCGCACATGCTGCCTCCGGTCCGTCAGGAAGTCGATGATCCACCTGCAGAGGGAGGCAGGCACGTTGAGCAGGGACAGCTTGTCCCGGAGCAGAGCGGGGCGGATGGTGTTGAATGCGGAGCTGAAGTCCACAAACAGGATCCTGGCGTAGGTTCCCGGGGAGTCCAGGTGCTGCAGGATGGAGTGGAGGGCCAGGTTGACTGCATCGTCTACAGACCTGTTGGCTCGGTAGGCAAACTGCAGCGGGTCCAGGAGAGGGGTGGTGATGGACTTGAGGTGGGACAGGACCAGGCGCTCAAAGGACTTCATGACTACAGAGGTGAGCGCTACAGGTCTGTAGTCATTAAGTCCAGTGATCCGTGGCTTCTTGGGGACAGGGATGATGGTGGAGGATTTGAGGCAGGATGGCACGTGGCATAACTTAAGGGAGGTGTTAAAAATGTCTGTGAATACAGGAGCCAGCTGTTTCGCACAGAGTCTCGGGGTGGAGGGAGACACGCCGTCTGGGCCGGGGGCCTTGCGCGGGTTCAGTCTGGAGAACTGTTTGAGCACATCCTGCTCACTGATGATAAGGGGAGGGGGGGAGGTGGGGGGGTGCCTTAAATGAAGTAGGGAATGTGGAGGCTGTGGAGCTGGAGGGAGGGGGGGAGTTGGACACAGATGACGAGGTGTCAAAACGGGCATAGTGTTGGGACAGTCTCTGACAAAGGGCTTTGTCATCCTGACCTTTAGGAGCCTGAGGCCGATAGTTGGTGATCTGCCTCAGTCCTCTCCACACGGAAGCCGAATCATTAGCAGTGAACTGCTGCTGGAGTCTCTCTGAGTACACAGATTTAGCCCTCTTCAGCTCTCTGTTAAACCGGTATTTAACCTCCCTGTAGCAGTCCCTGTCTCCACTTTTCAGCGCTGCTTCCTTCTCCTTCCTGATCTGTCTGAGCTTAGCTGTGAACCAGGGTTTGTCATTAGAGTAACTCACCCTGGTGCGTGATGGAAGAATGTTCTCTTCACAAAAGTGGATATATGAGTTCACAGTGTCCGTGTACTCATCCAGATCATGCGTGGCTCCTTTAAGCATGCCCCAGTCAGATATTTCCATGCACGTTTCCAGCTTCTCCTCAGCATCACTGGTCCGTATCTTCGTAGTGCTCACAACAGGTTTAGTGAGCTTCAATCTCTGTCTGTATGTGGGAATGAGGTGAACCATCACGTGATCAGATAATCCCAGCGCAGCTCAAGGGACAGCGCGATATGCGTCTTTCACTGTGGTGTAACAGTGATCCAGTGTGTTTAATCCTCTGGTGGGGCATTTAATAAACTGTTTGTAGCGGGGGAGATCGTGGCTCAGATTGCACTGATTAAAGTCGCCAGCCACAATAATCAGCGAGTCTGGAAAACTCCGCTCTGTGTGTTGAATGTGATCCGCGAGCACGCGCTGAGCTTCGCGCGTGTCCGCGTCGGGAGGAGCGTACACAGCGATCAGTATAAAAGAAGCAAACTCCCGCGGGGAATAAAAAGGCTTGCAGTTGATAACAAGAAATTCCAAGGCAGGAGAACAGTGTTTGGAAATTACCGTTACATCAGAGCACCAGCTACAGTTGATGTAGAAGCAGACACCGCCTCCTGTGGTCTTGCCGGACAGCTCTGTGTCACGATCAGCACGGAAGAGCTGGAAGCCGTCGAGGCGCAGCGCGCTGTCCGGTATATTTTCCCGGAGCCAGGTCTCAGTAAAGCAGAGGACAGCTGAGGAGGCGAGGTCCTTAAAACGCATCAGCAGTCTCAGTTCATCCACCTTGTTAGAGAGAGAGTTGGTATTGGACAGAAATATGCCAGGCAGCGCCGTTCGCGAGCCTCTCCTGCGAAGTCGTACGAGAGCGCCCGCTCTTCCCATCACCTCCCAAGATGTGGGGAGGAGTTAACAGGACAATGGGGGGATTAAGATAACGGGGGATGTCGGCTTGTGTTTTGCATGTCTTTGATGTGTGCCTGTATTTAACCAGCGAGCTGGGCAGAAATCTTCCTCTTTTGCCTTCTGCCAAGCTCTGCACCAGATGAGGCAAGATAGAAGAGTTGTTCATTAAAGACTCTGTTTTTAATACAAAACCGCCTCATCATTTCCAGCTCTTCTACACTGGTGACCTTGACGCGAGTATGGACCTGAGGCGTTCTTCAAGCGACTCATCCGTGGCGACTCTGACATACGCCTGCAACGACGCAGACGGGGGAACAAGCGGACGGCTGTTTCCCCCGGCAGAGGGCACCGAGAGAGCTCAACCGAGCTCCAGCAACGCCGTGAGAGCCGAGGCAAGGCACTCTCACCCGGCGGGCACAACAGTGATGATGTGCACGAACGCCGTCGCTGTCAAACTGCCAGATTTCTGGCGAGAAGACCCGGCCTCTTGGTTTCATCAAGCTGAAGCCCAGTTCATACTGGCGGGCATCACGGCGGACGATACTAAATTCTACCATATCGTCTCCAAACTCGACTCCGCCACTTCGAGGTGTGTGCGGAGCTTGATCCAGCGACCACCGGCCCGGGACAAGTATGAGACACTCAAGGCGACCATCGTGGCGAATTACGTCCCGTCAGCGGAGGAAAGAGCCGAAAAAATCCTGGCAGTCTACGGCCACAGAGGGGGCAATCCAAAGACCCTCATGGAGGATTTACTGCAGCTCAAGGAGGAGGACAATGATAATTTCCTCTTCCAATTTATTTTCCTCAGCACGCTACCACCACACTTGAGAGGGACACTCGCCAGTATGAAGTGCAACAATCATCAGGACTTTCGCACACTGGCCAACGAGGCTTATCGGCTCGTCAACGCCTGCAGAGAACTGACACCCACAGCGGCATCCGCAGACCTCAAGACTGACGCCCCGAGCCTTGGAGAGTCACAAACCACGGAGCAGACTCAACCCACGGTGACAGCGGCGCGGCCCAAGCGCAACAAACAGAATGACGTCTGTTATTATCACCACCGCTTCGCCGAGAAAGCCCGAAAATGTGTTCCCCCCTGCAAGTTTACGATGTCGGGAAACGCCAAAGCCGAGGGCCGTTAACGGCAGCGGTTCTCGGCGAGAAAAATAAGCTGTTATACGTGACGGATGGACACACAGGCAAGCAGTTCCTCATCGACACGGGAGCCCAGCTGAGTTTCGTCATGCCCTCCCACGCAGATCGAGCCATGGGCACCTGGGGCAATGGAGCAGTGGCAGCCAACGGCTCGGACATCGACACGTTCGGGGAAAAGAGCCTGCACCTCCTCATACACGGCCGCAGTTACAGATGGACATTTGTTGTAGTGGCGGTGAGTTTTAACTTGTTAGGCTCAGATTTTCTGTGTGCACACGGGTTATTAGTGGATCTAGCAAATAGGCACCTGGTTAATGCACTATCTTTTGCTTCTATTCCATGCTCAGCTCGAGTCTCTCCACCACCTGTACAGGCCAACGTCACTACGGCAGGAGATAAGTTTGAGCAACTCCTCACCCAATTTCCAGCACTCACAACCCCCAACTTCTCAGCCACTGTAGCCAAACACGGGGTTAAACACTTCATTCCAAAAACGGGACCTCCCGTTTTTGCCAAAGCTCGCCGCTTAGACGCGGGCAAGCTTAACATAGCAAGGGACGAGTTTGCAGCTCTCGAAAAATTGGGCATTGTTCGACGCTCGAAGAGCCCTTGGGCTTCACCACTTCACATGGTTCCGAAATCCGACGGTTCTTGGAGACCGTGTGGAGATTACCGCAGATTAAACAACGCCACAGCGCATGACCGCTACCCCATCCCTCATATACAGGATTTTTCACTGCATTTAGCTGGTGCGCGCATTTTTTCAAAGATAGACTTAGTCCGCGGTTATCACCAAGTCCCAGTCCGAGCTGAAGACATTCCTAAAACAGCGGTTAAAACCCCTTTCGGCCTTTTTGAATTCCTGCGAATGCCGTTCGGCCTCAAAGGGGCTGCTCAAACTTTTCAACGTATGATGGACGCAGTCTTACGCGACCTCCCCTTTGTTTTCGTCTACCTCGACAACATGCTGGTAGCCAGCTCATCAGAGGAAGAGCACGAGCAACACCTCACTACCGTTTTTTCAGAGGCTAGAAGAGCACGGACTAATAATTAATCCAGCCAAATGCAAATTTGGCGTATCGCAAATCGATTTTTTGGGACATAGAGTCTCCCCGAAAGGGGCAGTTCCGCTTCCAGACAAAATTCATGCGATAGAAGGTTTTCCACAGCCCCAAACGGTCAAATCGCTACAGGAATTGTTGGGGGTGGTTAATTTTTACAACCGTTTCCTCCCCCATGCAGCTCAGCTCATGCAGCCCCTGTATGATGCGCTCAGAAAAAAGAAAGCTCCCAACGCGGTCGAATGGACCCCGGAGCGCGAACGCGCTTTCGCGGAAGTAAAAAACGCCCTAGCTAATGCCACAATGTTAGTCCACCCAGATCCCTCGGCCCGCATTGCTCTAACCACAGATGCTTCAGACCTGGCCATAGGGGCAGTTGTAGAACAACTTGTCAGCGGGGTCTGGCAACCTTTAGCATTCTTTAGCAAATTGCTAAACCCGACGGAACGCAAATACAGCACTTTTGACAGGGAGCTGCTGGCGCTCCATTTGTCCATCCGCCACTTCCAGTTTTGGTTAGAAGGGCGGAGTTTCACGGCTTTTGTGGACCATAAACCGCTCACTTTTGCTATGGCTAAAATTTCAGAACCTTGGTCGGGCAGACAACAAAGACAGCTAGCTGCGATTTCAGAGTTCACCACAGACATTCGACATGTAGCGGGCAAACTTAACGTAGTAGCGGACTGTCTCTCTCGCGCTGTGGCACCACCAGAGCACGAGGAGACAGATTACACTGCTTCAGCAGCTGAGCTTTTCTCTAACGCAAACACATATGCAGCACCTATCCATGAAGGGATAGATTATGCAGCCATGGCGGAAGAACAAGGCAGTGATGCGGACGTGCGCGCGCTCCTGTCTGGACCAACAGGGTTAAGGCTGGAGAAAAAAGGGTTGCGCGACGGCGTGCCCCCCCTAATATGCGATGTTTCAACCGGCCGACCTCGCCCGTTAGTACCAGCTGCTTGGCGCCGCCGTATTTTCGACGCAATTTACTCCCTCGCGCATCCAGGTGTGCGCGCCTCGGTCAAAATGGTTGCCGAAAAGTTTGTGTGGCCAGGCCTGCGCAAAAACGTAAAAGAATGGGCAAAAACTTGCATTCCTTGTCAACGCGCCAAAGTACACAGACACACAAAAGCCCCTCTGGAGCCTTTTCCCATCCCTGCTAGAAGGTTCGACCACATTCATGTCGACCTCGTGGGGCCACTGCCTTCCTCCCAAGGTTTCACACACCTGCTAACAATGATAGACCGCACCACGCGCTGGCCAGAGGCAGTCCCTCTAGCGGCAACTACAGCGGAGGAAGTCGCTCGCGTTTTTCTAACGAATTGGGTGGCACGTTTCGGCGTCCCATCAGATATCACGTCAGATAGGGGGCCTCAATTTGTCTCAGAGCTCTGGTCAGCCATGTCCAACAGTTTAGGAACAACAATTCATCGCACCACCGCTTATCACCCGCAGGCTAATGGGTTATGCGAGCGTTTTCACAGGTCCTTAAAGGCCGCCCTCAGAGCCTCATTAACGGACACAAATTGGGTAAATAAACTTCCCTGGGTTTTATTGGGGTTGCGTGCGGCACCTAAAGAGGATTTAGACGCTTCCCCTGCAGAATTAGTCTTTGCCCAACCTATCAGACTCCCAGGTGAATTTTTACCGGAGAACCCAGAACCAGGGCACCTCCCAGTCCCAAGGTTTTTAGGCAGTAACGGACCGGACTCTCTCCACGGTCCAGCTCATCACTCCTTTCCACGAGTTTTTGTTCCTCAAACTTTAAAAAACGCCGAGTTTGTTTTTGTTCAGCATGAAGCCCTAAAACCAACGTTACGCCCAGTATACGATGGCCCGTACAGAGTGCTGGAAAATGGTGACAAACACTTTGTGCTTGATTATGGGGATAGAAATGAAACGGTCAGCATTGACAGACTCAAACCTGCCTTCTTGTTGAGAGACGAACCTGCACAGTTGGCGCGAGCACCTCGGCGAGGCAGACCCCCCAAGGAAAAAGTCTCAGCCCCCCTGGCAGGGAACAAATAATCTCTCTCCTTCCCACACTGCAGATTCCTCACAACAAGGTCCCAGCAGGACGCCTAAACCAACCTACAGCAGCTTTGGGAGAAGATTAAAACCCAGACAGCAGAGGGACTGATTCCACCACTCTGCAATTTTTCGCTAATTGTGCTGCAACAGTTTAGGACTGACTTATGATTATACTATGCTGTTATGTTTTCACTGAACTCTCTTAGGAGCATGGCTGCTTGAAAGTTTCTTCTGTGGCAACAGCTGTAACACGTAGTATGTCTTAGTAACTACCCTAGACTGTGAATCTTTCTGTGTCCTTTCCTAGTTGTTTGGGGGGCCTGTGGTATATATTACTCATATATTCCATACCTGCATATGTTAGAGCATGTGGAAATGTTTGGGACAACATATGCAAAGGAACTTCACACCTCCGAAAGGACAAAGGAATCTCACCGCCGTGTGAAGATCAATGACGTCACAGGACGCGGCGGCGACAGACTTGACACCTTCACCCCCTAAGGCGAGGAGAGGTTTTCCCATCACCTCCCAAGACGTGGGGAGGAGTTAACAGGACAATGGGGGGATTAAGATAACGGGGGATGTCGGCTTGTGTTTTGCATGTCTTTGATGTGTACCTGTATTTAACCAGCGAGCTGGGCAGAAATCTTCCTCTTTTGCCTTCTGCCAAGCTCTGCACCAGATGAGACAAGATAGAAGAGTTGTTCATTAAAGACTCTGTTTTTAATACAAAACTGCCTCATCATTTCCAGCTCTTCTACAATGGCCAAAAATTTAGTTTAAAAAAAAAAAAAAATCCGCACTTTGGCCGTTATATATCAATACAAGCGATATATATTTGTCAGCAGAGACGACCTGTTCATTTCTTTATGGCGAGGAGAAACGTTTGGTCGTAGTAAAAGTACTGTTAGCTTGTTAGCATAGCTAACCGAAAATACTATAGCCACAAGTGACTAAATATCCGCACTTGGCCGTTACATATCAGTACAAGCGGATATATATGTATACATATATTGGTTAACGTCTGGCATTTTAAAGACAATACACTTACCAGCGTGTTTTAAGCAGTTTGTTGTCCAGACTAATCCAAGGCAGTGACAATGGTCCAGCTGGCTGGCTGATCCTCCAAAACAGTTCAGATGAGTGGCCCCCTCCAGCTGATCTTGTACTTCTGCTTATGTCCATAGAGCCAAGAAATATGTCTCCTCTTCGCTCTAAATCTGTTTGGTTTTGGAATCCGTTGCGTGCTCCGCTGTTTGGAAAGCAACATGGCGGTCAGTAATGTTTTGAAGCTGGTCGGTTAACCACGCCCACGGCTGTGGACCTAACCAACGTAAACTGGTGCTGCTGCTGGCCCAGCTAGGAGTTGGGGCCGCGATAGCCCCACTTTTGGGAGCCGGGGACTGGTGCTTTAGTCGGTGGAAACCCAAAGAACTGGTGCTAATGACGCAATAGCTCCAGTTAAGCACTGGAACCGGTTTGGTGGAAAAGAGCCCATAGTCTCTCCACCAAGTACTTGGTCTGCCCCGGGGTCTCCTCCCAATGGGATGTGCCCGAAACACCTCAAGTGGGAGGTGTCCTTTTGGATTAGGTGACGGTCAAAGGCGGAGACCTTGGAGAACTGATCCCAAGCTTTCTAATTAACTAATATTCACAATTAATTTTTCAGAACATACTGTATATAAAAAGTATATACGTATACATCTGATAATCCATTCTGTGCTTCTAATTCCCCTCTGGGGGGTTGAGGATGTGTGTGGTTGCAGACTGTGTTTGAGGTGAAGGTGTTTGAGCATCTCTCTAGCCCAGAGGTCTGCATCCTTTACCAAACAAAGAGCCTTTTAGCCCCTTGCTGACTAAAACAGAATTAGCTGAGAGTCACAACAGCTATTTGGCCATTAAAATATTGGTTATGCTGCTTATATAATTTTATATATACAGTATATAACAATGAATATACATGAAATGCATTTTATGTAGCATTTATTAATTCATACTACAACAGTGAAGAAAACTAATGGAACTTTTCTTTTATGTGTCACAACAAATGAAAAAGCCAGAGTCTTCTAAAAAATTTTTGTATAGTGCAGTCATTGTGTAATCTAGTGTAATCCAGGTGTCGAGCACCAAAATGCAAATATTTTCATGCGTATTGCTTAAACTTATTAAACTTTTACAATAGCCTGCAAAAGGTTTTTGAGTTGAATTATGCATAAAAACTTGGAAAGACATTACAGTGATCCAAGATTACCACCTACATAGTGAAGGTCCCTCTTCCTGTATATTAAAAAGTAATCTTACAATACAACAAACAAGAATTCTACAGAAAGTTTTTCATATAACAATGAATACTATGCAATGATATAATGATGCATTAAATTTCATAATTTAGATTACAGAAAATATTACACACTGCTCCTGTAACAGAAAACAAACAAACAAAAAAAAAAAAACTCTTAAAGCCGATGTTTAAATCCTTCTCATATTTGGGAAAAATAGGAGAAACTGTTGTTGGTTTTTTTTGTTTGTTTGTTTTTAATACTGTAGTTTAGGATATGCAGTCATTTGAGGGTGATGTCTTTCTGTTTTTTTTTTGTTTTTTTTAAATCTTCAGCCATATACAGCAATCAACCTGTATAAAGATAAAACAGAACAAACTGTGTTGACTATTGGCATTTAGCCACTTGCAGGGTGACAGGAGGAGACCTGTTTTTGACACGCTTCCAAAGAAACTCCAAGCATCGCATTTACTTTCAGGCAATGTTTTCATTTATTCAGCAATCCAAGGTCATCTTTGCCGAACTGTTGTAATTCAGCCACATTGGAGGATTTTAAAACTTGATCTACCTTTTTAAAGTCATACCATCGCATCTCAATCGGATTAAGGTCCAGACTTTGACTAGGCCACGCCAAAGTTTTCATGTTGTTGTTCTTCAGCCATTCAGAGATGGACTGTCATGCGGTGACCCTCGCGGATCACCATAAGGTCGTAACATAAGGTCGTAACAGTACCCTCCCTCTGAGGGCGGGCTCTGAACGCCCAAGGACCACCCCACCCCCCCATCCCCCAGGGTGGGTGGCTGGGGGTATGTGCAGAGGGAGAGAGACCAAACCCAGAAACAAACAAAACAGTGACAAGAATAACTACATACAGGACAATGACAAGAATAACTACTCAGATTAAATCAAACAGATGCACATGGAGAAAACAAAAAAACAGAACTACTGGGTCAGAAAGACTAAATACAAGACCATGACAAAATACCGAATATTCAAATCAGATAAAATACAGAGAGAGAAATAAGGCAACAGTAGAACACAACACAATTTGCCAAGGATCCCCAAATAAGTTACAGAAAACAGGACAGCACAAGAAAATGAGATCTTGGCCCACATGTTACAGAAGGAAATGACTTCCCACCCATGTGAATACTCAAATAACCAAACACAAAAAGCAGAGCACTTACTGGCTCATACCTGACTACACACAATGCAAACTAGGGCAAATGCGAGACATAACCATAATACAAAGTACACAGGACAGCAAGGAAAAAACCCCCCAGAACAATCACTGCGACGGATCAACACCAGAAAAACGACCACTACCCCCCCGACAGTTTATGCTGACCGGCGGGGACCAGGCGCCATAGGAACAGTTCAGGTGGTCTCCCCACGTCCAACAGCCTGCAGGTGGTCATAGGAGGCGGAATATGACCAGGCGGCTCACCACAGTCCAACGCCCAGTACGTCCGTTCCTCTGGTGGTCGAACCAGGTCGCCCGAAGACACACACAACACGTCGGGTGGCCGACCCGAGGCACCGAAAAGGCGAAACAGTTCATCAGGCGGCCGACCCGTGTCCCTCAGCCACCAGTCCCAGGGAAAAACAGCCCGCAGCGGCCTCCCTGACGAGGACAAAACTCGGGAGAGCGGCGATGATGCACAGGGGCGGCGATTCAGTGGAGGGGAAAGATGGCAAGGATGAGCCCGTAGTCCGTCCGACGGTGAAAGGTCTGCAGCTCCTCCCCCGTCCGCGGACCATGCTGGCGCTGCACCTCCGCTGGACCCCGATTGGGTCCCAGCTACACCCACGTCGGGCCCCGATTGGGCCAGAACCACACCTGCGGTGGACCCCGATTGAGCCTCCGGTGCACCCATGTTGGACCCCGATTGGGCCAGAACCGCCCCCGCAGTGGACCCCAATTGGTCCTCCGATGCACCCACGTTGGACCCCAATTGGGCCAGAACCGCACCCACGGTGGACCCCGATTGGGCCTCTGGTGCACCCACGTCGGACCCCGATTGGGCCACAGCAGCCTCCACGACGGACCCCGACTGGGTCGGTGCAGCTCCGCTGACGATCTCCACCCCCGAACCTGGGACCTCCAACCCAGTGACTCCGACTGGTTCCACGCCGGCGACACTGCAACAAGGCTCACAAACAGGAAGAAAACCGGGATCAGAATCACCGGTAGCAACAGAACCCAGCAAGACGAGCTCGGGCGCAGCAGACGGCTGATCCTCACTCCCCTCCCCGAGAGGCAGGCAAAAATGCTCCAACACAGGGGACAGAGACACAAAAGGGAGCACTTGCCTGCACTCGGGTTCTGTTGCCACCCAGGACTTCGACGATCCAGGTTCAGGGCGGCGACTCTCGTCAGCAGGCTCCAGCTCAGCTGCGTAGGGCTCCGCAGCTGCAAGATGTCATCTGCAGCCTGAGGTTCCTCCCGTGCTGCTGTCCACGCCGATGACCCATATGGTGTGGGGGCAGGGGACCCTCGAACCACTGGCTCGGACCGCTCCGGCGAGGAGACCCTGGGATGCTTCATCGTCGGCTCAGGCTCCAGGCCGCAGGCTGCTCTTCTCCTCCATCCACGACATGGCTGCAGGGCCGGATCCAGGCCTTCCAGCACTGCAGGCCCCCTCTTCATCCGACGACGTTGGCCTGGCGTCGCGGACTGCTCGACCGGGGGGGACACAGAGGCAGCAGGTTTAGTTATTTTCTCTACAGCAGGTGGAGGGAGCTCGGAGGGCTGCGAACCCCGAACTCCACCCCCAGGAGTCAGACAAGGCAGATTATAATTATGATGTAATAAATTATCATGCACTTGCCTTCCTCCCAGTGAAGAGATTATTCCTACTGTAGGGGACATTGTTTCTCCTTTTCCCCACTGGATGGCGACAGAGGGCCCCCTGGAAGGACAAGGTGGGGCCGCTCTCAGCGGTTCGCTGACGGGCTTCGCCGGCAGCAGGTCCAGCCGGGGGTTCTGCTGAGGATTACCTGGGCCATTGTGCTGACGTCGTCGTCGGCCCCCAGATGGCGCAAACTCCTTGACCAGTTCCGGGACAGGAACGGGACTCCAACGTGGGGAGCAAGGATGCCTCCTCCTCTGCTTCCTGCTTTCTTCCTCCTCCAGCCCACGGAATATCTCGCGCTGCGTGGCGAGTTCATCTCTCCTCATCATCACCTCCGGGTGATCGTCATAGTGGAGAGGAAGGTTGTCGAGAAGAACCTCAGCGCAGTCCAGGTGCCAGCGTACACTACCGTTCAAAAGTTTGGGGTCACTTAGAAATTTTCTTATTTTTGAAAGAAAAGCACTCTGTTCAATGAAGATAACTTTAAACTAATCAGAAATACACTCTATGCATTGCTAATGTGGTAAATGACTATTCTAGCTCCAAATGTCTGGTTTTTGGTGCAATATCTACATAGGTGTATAGAGGCCCATTTCCAGCAACTATCAATCCGGTGTTCTAATGGTACAATGTGTTTGCTCATTGCATCAGAAGGCTAATGGATGATTAGAAAACCCTTGTGCAATCATGTTAGGTCTGCAATGATGTAATTGATGCAAATGGAGGATTCTTTGACGAAAGCAAAGTTTGAGGGAAAAAATATTATTTCAAATACAAATCATTATTTCTATCATTGTCAATGTCTTGACTATATTTTCTATTCATTTTTCAACTCATGGTGGCAAATAAGTGTGACTTTTAATGGAAAACACAAAATAATTGTCTGGGTGACCCCAAACTTTTGAACGGTAGTGTATGTCGCTGGGAGTGTTGTACAGCGTAGCGGTGAATAGAGTACCATCCACGTACTCCAGAGCCTCCGCTAGCTTCTTGCCCAGGTGCCGACCGCGGCCCCTGAATGACGGCATTCTCCCAGCAAATGACACTCAGACAGGGAAGAACAATAGTCCAATTAAAGCAAAAACTCACGGTGAAAAGGCGTCTCGGTGTGGCGTCTCCGTTTAGACGTCATGGCAGGAGTATACTGTCATGCAGTGACCCTCGCGGATCACCATAAGACGCCAAGAGTCCACCAGTGAGTTTTGCAATGATGGTGATTTATTAAAAAAACGTGACAAGACAAGATTGTGAGCCGCTCAGGGCAAAAACACACATAAAGCAATACAAGGGCTCGTAGGGCTAACCTCAGCCACTATGAGCTAAACTGTGACATGATATGAAACACGAACCTGACATGAAGGTCAAACGATGCTTAGACGAGGATAGTGTGACGATGTCTGACAAGGTTTTGACAATACTCCTGCAATTTTACTGCCGCTAGTGCCCGCTTCATAAAGGCGAACACTAACGAGCAGTAATGACAAACAGCTGACCAGCCTTGACAGGCGGAAGCCCCACCGAGCACCTTCACAATAAGAGCCCGGTGAGGCCAGAATACAACCCACAACTGTCAAGGCCAGCAGCGAGTTGTGCTTAGCCCGAGCGCGGACAGAACCCAGCGCTTGGGTCGTATCATGGACTTGTTGGTGTGTTTTGGATCATTGCCCTGCTGCAGAACCCAAGTGCACTTCAGCTTGAGACCACTAACAGATAGCCGGAAATTTTCCTTCAGGATTTTTTGGTAGACAGCAGAATTTGTGGTTCCATTTACCACACCAAATCTTCCAGGTCCTGAAGTAGCATACCAGCCCCAGAGAATCACGCTACCACCACAATATTTTACTGTTGGTATAATGTTTCTTTTTTGAAATGCTGTGTTACTTTTACACTGGATGTAATGGGACACACACCTTCCAGAAAATTAAACTTTTGTCTCGTTAGTCCACAGAGTATTTTCCCAAAAGTCTTGGAGATCATCAAGATGTTTTCTGGCAAAACTGAGACAAGCCTTTATGTTCTTCTTGCTCAACAGTGGTCTTCGTCTTGGACCTATGCCATGCAGGTCATTTTTGCCCAGTCTCTTTCTTATGGTGGAGTCATGAACACTGACCTTAACTGAGTCAAATGAGGCCTGCAGTTCTTTGAATGTTTTTGTGGGGTCTTTTGTGACCTCTTGGATGAGTTGTCGCTGCGCTCTCGGGGTAATTCTGATTGGTCAGCCACTCCTGGGAAGGTTCACCACTGTTCCATGTCTTTGACATTTGTGGATAATGGCTCTCACTGTGGCTCGCAGTCCCAAAGCTTTAGAAATGGCTTTATAGCCTTTTTCTAGACTGATAGATCTAAATTATTTTTTTTTCTCATTTGTGCCTAAATTTATTTGAATCACAGCATGATGTCAAGCTTTTGAGGACCTTTTAGTCTACTTCACGTTGTAAGGCAGGCCCTGTTTAAGTGATTTCTTGATTGAGAACGGCTGTGGCAGTAATCAGGCCTGGGTGTTGCTAGAGAAATTGAACTGAGCTTTCCAAAGATGTGATAAACAACAGTTAATTTATGTTTAAATAGGGAGGGGGGCACTTTTTCACACAGGGCCATGTAGGTTTGGATTTTTTTCCCTTTAATAATAAACACATTCATTTCAAAACTACATTTTGTGTTTAATTGTGTTAACTTTGTCTAATATTTAAATTTATTTGAAGACCTAAAACCTTTAAGTGTGACAAACATACAAAAAAATGAGAAATCAAGAAGGGGGTAAACACTTTTTCACACCACTGTATATGCTGCGAGAGTTCACATGTGCCATTGTGATTACCGTTTATGTCCCTCTATCAGCTGATGCAGCGGTGGCCTGAAACATCATCAGCTCCACAACTGCCACTTTACTGGAAGAGCACCCTAACGCATTTATAGCCATCACAGGTGACTTTAACCATATATCACTTGGCAAAACATTACCAAACTTCCACCAGTTTGTTGACTGTCCCACCAAAGAAAAAACAAAACAAAACAAAACAAAACACTGCATATTCTGAATGCCAATGTAAGAGACGCAAACAGCGCCACAGCTCCCCACTTGGCAGATCAGGTCACAGCGTCATTCTGTTAACACCCAACTAGGTTCCTCTTGTGCAAAGGCAGCCTGCTTACACACAGATTGTGAGCAGGTGGACACAGCAGGCTGCTGATGCACTACAGGACTGCTTCGAGACGATGGACTGGGATGTACTCTGTGAACCACATGGGGTGGACATAGACAATATGATCGACTGCATCACAGAAAACATCAGATTCTGTGAAAACACAACCATGCCTGCTCAGACCGTGTGCTGTTTCCCCAACAACAAACCATGGATCCTCAGTGACCTGAAAGCACTTCTTAACAAGAAGAGGGCTTTTTGGTCTGGAGACAAAGAGAAACTGAGGAGAGTACAGCGTGAACTGAGAGATATGCTGAGTATGTGTAGGGACAATTACAGGAGGAAGTATGGGGTTAAAACCCCAGCAAAGCCATTTGAAGGACATCTGGATGGAAATGAAACACATCACTGGATGTAAAGTGAGGGACAGACAGACATCGGGGAACCTTGAGAGAGCTGATGAGCTGAATTTGTTTTGTAATAGATTCAACTCACCATCTATCACCCCATAACCAAGCAAGACCCCCCAAAACCCCTCCATCTGCCCCTCCTGTGCAGCACCCCCCCCCCCCCCCCCGGTCCTCTGAGGACACCTGCACCAACCCCCACATCTCTGTTACTGAAGACCAGGTTAAGAGACAGTTGGAGATATTGTCAGCGGAAGGCTGGGGCCCTGATGACATCTCCATCAATATCCTGAGGACCTGTGGCAACCAGCTAGTTCCAGTAATGAAATGCATGTACAACCTGAGCATGAGTCTGGAGAGAGTACCGGTGCTGTGGGAGATGTCCTGCCTTGTTCCTGTCCCCAAGAAGTAATCTCCATTGGATGTGAATGACTATCAACCAGTTGCCCTCACATCTTCTGCACTTTTTGCAATATCTAATTAACTAATCTTCACTATTTATTTATTAGGACATAATGTATATAAAAAGTATTTATGTATACATCTTATAATCCTTTCTGTGCTTTTAATTCCCCTGTGGGTGGTTGAGGATGTGCGTGTTTCCAAACTGTGTTTGAGGAGAAGGCGCCACCTCCTGGGAACATCTGTCTTGCCCAGGGGTCTGCAACCTTTACCTAACAAACAGTCTTTTTGCCCACAAATTTGAATTTGTGGAAAACAATTTTTAAAACAGTTCCAGTTAACTGAATGGTGTGTGATGCAACACAGGCGCAGTTATGATAAAGATAAGATAAGATAAGATAAGCCTTTATTAGTCCCACAACGGGGAAATTCCAGGATTGCAACAGCACAGGGATAGCAACACTCAGAGCAACAATCAGAAGGCAAGAAAAAAAAAAAAAAAACAAGCAAGCAAGAGCAGCTAATATACATATGTACATATTACTATAAAATATATATATATACACACACACACACAGACACAGTGCAGAGCATTGTAGCTGGATGGAATAAATATATGAATATATGAACACACAGTGCAGAGCATTGTAGCTAGATGGAATAAATATGTAAATATATAAACACCCACAGTACGGAGCATTGCAGCTAGGTGGAATAAATATGCAAGTATATAAACACACACAGTGCGGAGCAATGTAGCTAGATGGAATAATATGTAGATATATAAAAACACAGTGCGGAGCATTGTAGCTAGATGGAATAAATATATAGATATATAAATATAAATATAAACACACCCAGTGCTGAGCATTGTAGCTAGATGGAATAAATATGTAAATATATAAACACACACAGTGCAGAGCATTGTTGCTAGGTGGGATGAAACAGCATAACCGTCTACTTAGTTATCCTACATGGTATGATTATGTGCCCATACATATTCTCACCCTCCATAGCGACCGGTATGTTCCTAGTTGTATGCCGGAGAGGACCATTGTGTAAGTCTATTGCATCTTTTGCATTCAAAAAAAAAAAACAAAAAAAAAAACTATTAGTTTGTTACGTCTTTTTGCTATCTCTGCGAGCAGCCCTGCTTAGGTTGTACAGTCTGACAGCCGTTGGTAGGAAGGACCTACGAAACCTCTCGGTTGTGCACCTGGGATGATGTAGTCTGCTGCTAAATGAGCTCCTCAGTGCATCCAGTATGTCCTGCATAGGGTGGAACTCGGACTCCAGCAGAGATGACAGTTTAGCCACCGTCCTTCTCTCTCCTATCTCCTCCATCGGATCAAGGCGCTGCCCCAGGACAGAGCTAGCTTTCTTAATCAGTTTGTTCAGTCTCTTCCTATCGGCTGCAGTAATGCCACTGCCCCAGCAGACCACTCCAAAAGTGATGGCTGATGCCACCACCGTGTCATAGAATGACTTCAGCAGCGCCCCTTGTACACCAAAAGACCTGAGTCTCCTCAGCAGGAACAGCCTGCGCTAAATACATCATACATGACCGTGGTGTTTGTTTAACAACAATGACAACAACACAGGTAGGTAGAGCGCTAATGGTTCCTTTACGTATTATGTTTTTTTTTAATTTCTCTTCCGAAAAGTACCACATAAGGTATGTTATAAATAAATTAATGAAATATTATGCCATTGTTTGCTTTCTAAATGCATCGTACAAAATTACATTTGTCATTTTACGTTGATCGGCGATCAGTCTTTAACCCCATCCTTCTTTGGTAGAAAACTCGTCATAGCCTATAGCTCGTCACACAGAGATCCCATCTGGCACCGAGAACATGATGTGTGGCGTGTGTCTAGAGGTGGTTCTGCAAAAGAGGACTCCGAACGAATGCCGTTTTGCCATATTACCCAACTGTAACCACTGTTACTGGACAAGGGGCGTGGCACCTGTCAACTGAGACAAGGGGTGGTATAAAGTAAAACCCTCCCTCTCTCCAGTTGAAAGCTCTCAGCTGGGCGGTGCAGTGGCGGAGTGGTTAGCACTGCACCAGCACAGCAACTCACCCTTGTCCATGGGATCCCTGGTTCGATCCCAGCCCCTGACCAACAGTGATCTGTGTTGAGTTTGCATGTTCTCCCCGTATCTGCGTGGGTTTACTCTGGGATTTCTCCGGTTTCCTCCCACAGGCCAAAAACATGCAGGTTAGGTTAATTGGAGACTGTAAAGTGGCCCTAGGTGTGAATGTGTGTGCGAATGGTCAAGTGAGAGCACTGTACCGTGGCTGCTTCATCCATTCAGGTGGATGCCATCAATTTCCCCTCTGGGGATCAATAAAGTATACAAAATCAAAAAGAGAAATTGTTTTTTGTTTTAAATAATTAGTTTTGGTTATGCAGTCATTTGAGGGTGATGTCTTTGCGTTTCTTTTTTTTGTTTTTTTTTTTAAATCTTCACCCATGTACATCAATCAAACTACATATAGATAAAACAGAACCAACTGTAATGACTATTGGCATTTAGCCACTCACAGGGTGATGGAAGGAGACCTGTTTTTGACACGCTTCCAAAGAATCTCCAAGCATCGCATTTACTTTCAGTTGATGTTCCCATTTATTCAGCAATCCAAGGTCATCTTTGAAGAATTATTGTAATTCATCCACATTGGAGGATTTTCAAGCATGAACCGCCTTTTAAAGGTCATGCCACAGCATCTCAATCGGATTAAGGTCCAGACTTTGACTAGGCCACTCCAAAGTCTTCATTTTGTTGTTCTTAAGCCATTCAGAGGTTGACTTGATGGTGTGTTTTGGATCATTATTCTGCTGCAGAACAGAAGTGTGCTTCAGCTTGAGACCACCAACAGATGACCGGACATTCTCCTTCAGGATGTTTTGGAAGACAGCAGAATTTGTGGTTCCATTTACCACACCAAATCTTCCAGGTCCTGAAGCAGCAAACCAGCCCCAGACAATCATGCTACCACCACAATATTTTACTTGTAGTATGATGTTCCTTTTCTTAAATGCTGTGTTACTTTTAAGCTGGATGTAATGGAACATACATCTTCAGTTCACTGGATGTTGTTGTGGGGTCTTTTGTGACCTCTTGGATGAGTCGTCACTGCACTCTTAGGGTAACTCTGGTTGGCTGGCAACTCCTGGGAAGGATCACCACTGTTCCATGTTTTCAACATTTGCGGATAAATGCTTTTGCTCTTGGCTCGCTGCAGTCCCAAAGCTTTAGAAATTGCTTTATAACCTTTTTCCGGACTGATAGATCTCAATTACTTTTTTCTCATTTGTGCCTTAGTTTATTTGAATTGCAACATGATGTGAAGCTTTTGAGGATCTTTTGGACAACTTCACTTTGTCAGGCAGGTCTGATTTAAGTGTTTTTGGGTTTTTTTTTTATTGAGAACAAGTGTGGCAGTAATCAGGTTTGGGTGTGGATAGAGAAATTAAACTCAGCTTTCCAAAGATGTGATAAACCACAGTTAATTTATGTTTTAACGGGGGAGGGGGGGCACTTTTTCATACAGGGCCATGTAGGTGTGAATTTTTTCCCCTTAATAATAAACATATTCATTTAAAAACTGCATTTTGTGTTGACTTGTGTTTTTTCTAATATTTAAATTTGTTTGATCACCTAAACCAGGGGTGTCCAATCATGTGCCATGGCGGGCCAAGACCCTGCATGTTTTTTCTTCTACCAAGTCTCTCCAGCAGGTGTTTTCACTTATCAGTAATCAGTGGGTATAAAGCAGGCGAATAAAGCAGGCGACATCAAGTCAAATTTGAAAATGCTGGCTAAAAGTAACTGTAAATACTCCACAATTGTTATTCACGCTGGCATTAATGACATCCGTCTCCGGCAGTCGGAAGTCACGAAACTTAATGTAGAATCGGTGTGTGACTTTGCAAAAACGATGTCTGCCACTGTAGTATTCTTTTGGCCCCTCCCCAATCTGACCAGTGATGACATGTTTAGCCTCTCGTCATCCTTGAACCGCTGGCTGTCTGTGTGGTGTCCTGCAAATGACGTGGGCTACATTGACAATTGGAGCTCATTTTGGGGAAAACCTGGCCTTATGAGACGAGACAGCATTCATCCCACTTTGGATGGTGCTTCTCATTTATCTAACAATCTGGCATCTTTTTTATCCAAATTTCCAAAACCTTGACTATTCAGAGTTTGGACCAGGAAGCAGAGTCGCAGTCTTACACGCCTCTCTGCAGCTCCTCTTCATTCGCCACCCCTCAACTTAGCCCCTGTCTTCCCCATCAGAGAATCATTGTCTGCTCCATCCAAAGCAAATAAAAATATAATATATAAGCATCCCAAAGTGATTAAGCAAAATATTGGTAAAACTCAAATTAAACATAAAGCCTCTAAATTGAATGATTTGGCCTCTGTTCCTCCTCATAATTTAAAAATTAAATGTGGTTTATTAAATATTAGGTCTCTAACTCCCAAGTCTCTGTTAGTCCATGATCTGTTAATTGATCATCAGATTGATTTAATTTCCCTTACAGAGACTTGGTTAGGGCAAGAGGATTATGTTGGTTTGAATGAATCAACTCCCTCTGGTTATTTAAACTGTCAAAATCCCAGAAGTTCTGGTCGTGGAGGAGGAGTAGCAACAATTTACCATTCCAAATTACTAGTTAATGTAAAGCAAAAAACATGAATAATTCCTTTGAGGGCCTGGTCCTCAGTATTGGGCACTTTAGCAATTTTAGGTTAAACCCAATTTTATTTGCCATAGTTTATCGTCCCCCATCAACCTACTCAGAATTTTTATCCGAATTTGCTGATTTCTTAGCTGATTTAGTGTTGAAATCTGATAGAATAATTATAGTAGGGGACTTTAATATACATGTGGATGTAGATAGTGACTGCCTTAATGTGGCATTTAATTCAATATTAGACTCTGGGTTTTCTCAGAAAGTAGGAAATTCTACTCATTACCTCCACCATACATTGGACCTTGTTCTGACATATGGCATAGAAATAGAAAATCTTGTAGTGTCTCCTCATAACCCTGTACTGTCAGACCATTGTCTGTTAACCTTTGATTTTACTATTTCTGACTATTTGACTACTAAAGAAAAATATTATTACACTAGATTCCTCTCATATGATGCTTTTACCAAATTTATGCAGATTGTTTCCTCTATACCATGTGTCAACACAACGGAAATAAGCTATAGACAGCGTGCTCCTTCTGTAATTGACAACATGGTGAATAGTGTTACAGCTTCTCTGCATCAGTCTCTAGACTTGGTGGCCCCCTTAAAAAAGAAAAAGTCTAATCAGAGATTTCTAACTCCTTGGTTCAACACAGAAACTCGTAGCTTAAAACAGAAGACTCGTCAATTAGGAAGAAAATGGCGCTCCACTAATTTAGATGAAATCTATTTAGCTTGGAGAAATCATCTTTTAATCTATAAAAAATCTCTTAGAAAAGCTAGAACGAGTTATTACTCGGCATTAATAGAAGATAACAAGAATAATCCCAGGTTTCTTTTCAGCACTGTAGCCAGGTTGACAAAGAGTCAGGACTCTGTCAATCCTAGCATTCCATTAGAGCTTACTAGTCAGGACTTTATGAACTTTTTCAATAATAAAATTTCATCCATCAGAGATAAAATCAATCAGATTCTTCCCACAGTTAACTTAAATACTGTAACTACTACAACTTCTTCAATTGATGTCTGTCTTGATGAGTTCACTCCAATCGACCTTTGTGAGTTAGACAAAATAGTTTCCTCCTCCAAACCTTCAACTTGTCCTTTAGACTCTATTCCTACCAGGTTATTTAAAGAAGTCCTCCCACTTATTGATAGCTTTATTCTTCGTATAATCAATTTTTCATTAACTTTAGGCCATGTACCGCAGGCTTTTAAAACGGCTGTAATTAAACCCTTACTCAAAAAGCCAACGCTAGATCCAGGAGCTTTAGCTAACTATAGACCAATCTCTAATCTCCCTTTCATTTCAAAAATCTTAGAAAGAGTTGCTGCTAGGAAATTATTTGACCACCTGCAGGGAAACGGTTTACTTGAAGAAATTCAATCTTGGTTTAGAATCCATCATAGTACTGAAACAGCCTTAGCGAAGGTCACTAATGACCTCCTCATCGCATCTGATAATGGACTGGTTTCTGTACTTGTCCTTTTAGACCTTAGTGCAGCTTTTGATACTATTGATCATAATATTCTACTTGATAGATTAGAACACTATGTTGGACTTAATGGAACTTCGTTGCAGTGGTTTAGATCTTATTTGATAGGTTCCAGTTTGTTCATGTAAATAATGAGTTTTCTTTCAACTCAAAGCTTAGTCATGGAGTTCCACAGGGATCTGTGCTAGGCCCTACTCTTTTTAGTTTATATATGCTTCCGTTAGGCAACATTATTAGAAAGCACTGTATACATTTTCATTGTTATGCAGATGACACACAGTTATACCTGTCAATGAAGCCAGATGATAGTAATCAATTAGCCAAGTTAGAAGCCTGTCTTAATGAAATCAAAGCTTGGATGACTTGTAATTTCCTGCTATTAAATTCAGATAAGACTGAAGTCATTCTTGTTGGTCCAAAAAACCTTAGAAATACCTTTCCAAATCAAACTTTCAGTTTGGATGCGGTTACTCTTTCTCTTAATAGCTCTGTGAGGAACATTGGAATTATTTTTCATCAAGATCTGTCCGTCAATCCACATATTAAATTTGTTTCTAAGACTGCCTTCTATCATTTGCGTAATATTGCCAAGATTAGGAGCATCTTGTCTCAGAGTGATGCTAAGAAACTGATCCACGCTTTTGTTAGCTCAAGTTTAGATTATTGTAATTCTTTATTATTATCAGGCTGTCCTAAAACATCTTTAAAAAGTCTTCAGCTGATCCAAAATGCTGTTGTTGTGAAATGGCGCTATATAAATGAAGTCAAATTGAATTGAATTGAATTGAATTTCACAACAACAGTCATCTCATAGCACTATCAACTTTATGGGGAACCCCCACAGTTGCAGAAAGACCCCAGCAATCAGGTCCCCTGTGAGCAAGCACTTGGCGACGGTGGAGAGGAAAAACTCCATTTTAACAGGAAGAAACCTCCATCAGAAACAGGCTCAGGGAGGGGCAGTCATCTGCTGCGACTGGCTGGGGGGTGAGGGGATAGAGAAGATGAAAAAAACAGACATGTAGAGAGCAAACCACTCGATGGGGACTCAATCTATGGGAGAGAACAAACAGATGTTATTGACCAGCAAAAAAAAAAAAAATTATATATATATATATATATTTCATTTAGAGTGTAGAAAGGAGTGAGGCCCAGTCCATTTTTGGAGGTCCCCCGGCTGACTAAACCTATTAGCAGCATAACTAAGGGAGGGTTCAGAAACACATGATCCCTCCCTAATTGTAGGCTATATCAAAAAGGTAGGTTTTAGCCCTATTCTTAAAAACAGAGATCGAGTCTGACTCCCGAATCCAGATTGGCAGCTGGTTCCACAGGAGAGGAGCTTGATAACTGAAGGCTCTGCCTCCCATTGTACTTTTGGAGATTCTAGGTATTACAAGTAATCCTGCATTTTGGGAGCGTAGTGCTCTGTTAGGATAATACAGTAGTATCAGATCTTTTAAATAAAAAGGAGCCTGATTGTTTAGAGCTTTGTAAGTAAGAAGAAGGATTTTAAATTTAATTCTAAACTCTATGGGAAGCCA
>JAJAQF010000244.1:0-41739 GCA_020510985.1 Pholidichthys leucotaenia
ATGGTTGTTTGTCGTTTCACCAGTTCCTTTTCGGCGTAGAGTACTTGGGTTTCAGCTCGTTTTAGCCTTGTAATCAATGCTAGTGCAAACTTTCCTAACACACCGGGGATTTCCTTTGCTTTCGGTGGGTTAGTTTCACATTCATCTAAAAGTTTTTTCGTGATTTGCTTCAAATCTTTGGGTGGAGTATCCTGAACTTGTTTGGAGAAACCGGGTATAAGGTCGGAAGCCAAGTCTTCCAATGTTACTTGAAGGTCATTTAATTCGTCAAGTGGACTCGACATGTTTGACCGTTTATGTAACACTTAGCTTGAAATCAATTTGCTGATTATAGCTAAAGTTGTGAGTCAAGAGTTAACTTTGAGTGTTGTTTTACAGTGAGGGTAATTACAAGCTTCTTTTTGGAGTTTGTTTCAACTTCCAGGCTTGTAAGAAGGAAAGCAAATATTTTGGAATTCTTTAGAAATGTGGAATATGTGTTAATTTATTTGTTGACACTGTATTTTGATTTGTATTTCACAAGACAAACACAACAAAGAAAAAACTTTGTGTAGATTGAGTTCTTTCAGTTCAGTTATCAAATTGTAGTTTTGGAATAGTCCTCAACTAGGTTGTGAATTTTTGTTGAATCTCACTTGAAAGTAATGATTGTATTTACAAAAGAAAGCAACAAAAATAGAAAAGGTTAAATGCTTTAAGGCTTTAGGGTTACAGTATAAGTCTTCACTTTGTTTTAAAGTTAGAACTGGCTTTGTTTTATTTGTTCAAGCTTATCTTCATTTAAATGCTTTAAATGTTTTAATATTTACAAATTAGGAAACAAATTAATTGTTTTTGTGTATTGTCACTAAGGCTTCCTTAGGATTAAAGTTAATGATTATTTAAAAAGAGAAGAAGAAAAAATGTTTTACAGACTAGTAAAAGTTTCCACCTTTTGACTTATTTCAAATCCTGGTGAGAAATAGTGAGTTGGTTAAATGTTTTCCTTCTCCTGGGGAGGAAACATGGATCAAAAGCAACACTGACTGTAAATAAGCTAAAGCTTTCAAGTGTTAATTGCTGGATGTGGTTTCCTAATTTTGGAAACATTTTTTGGTTAAATATTTAGTAAATCACTAAATCCTTTACCAACATGCACAGGATTAACATTAATTTGGGTCTAAATGAACACTGTCATTTATTTGAATCCCTAAGTTGAATGGCTTCCTGTGAAAGAAATCGCACAAAGTGATATTTAAAAACAAAACACATATATATAGCTTCAAATGTTTGCAGACTTTTAGCGTAAGATGTGTAAATATATGCTTTTAACTAAAAAGATTAAAATATGTGGTTAACATACGTGAGTAAATACAAAGTATATGCTTTATGTTCTTTCATTGTGTATATATATGCAGTCAAAAGCTCTTCCACCAATGAGAACAAACTTCAAACCCACAAGTTTCTCTTTCCTTTTTGGTCTTGGCATAAAACTTTGAATTGGGTTTAAATTTAGGTTGTTCTGGATAATTCGGATTGATTTGAAGTTAATTTGGAAGCTCTGTTTGATTATAAATCAGCTTAATAGATTTGCTCTGCTTTAATCCGAGTGTGCATTCATGCAAGAAATGCAACTCCTATAGTTGACCACAAGATGCAGGCAGTTATCTCTGCCCTCCCAGGAGGAGGAGACACTGGTGACGTCGCTCTGGACGGATCTACCGGTCTCACTCAAAATGGCGGCTAGGGTGACTCCCTCTTAGCGCCTTCAAAATGGCGTCTGCACGCTTACTCTGCTCATGCGCAGTTTTTCGTGCACGCCTTTCGGTCACGAGCGCGATTGTGCATGTTCACGTGACACGTGATGCAGGCGCGAGTCTTAGCGACAACGCCATGCCTTGCTTTTCAAAATGAGAGTTTTAATCTCCAACTCTCACAAATAATGTTACCCCTTTAATTCCGGGTATAGTTTAGCGCTACTTCCCCAACGGTTTATTCAGTGACCAGATTAAACTGCGTCCAGCTTAATCTGACGTCACCACGCTTGGGTAATTACAGAACTGGCCAGTTTAATTAATCCTTTTGAGATAATCGCCGGAAGGTTAAACTGGCGAGAGACAGGACGGTTTTCTTCGTGTTTCTGTCACTCTAGGCCTTTATTTTTCTTAACCCAGCATATAATACTGCTTAAAACTTGCATGCATCAACACAGCTCTTTCACCTTAGACAGTGGGTGACTCAGCTCACCCCCCATTTTGTCGCTATCAGCAACCAGACGCCTCAGCGGGAGGCTAAGTAAACAAGCAAGACAGACGCAGACAGGGGGAGAGCTGCAGGCCTCAGCCTCTCTCTCCCAAACACACAGGCTCACCGAATAAAGAGGATCAATATTTGCAGAAAAAAACAGTTAATGTCTTAATGATTTTTCCTTTTGCATATACGTTTCCCAATTACACAGGCCTCACACGGGGCACCATTAATATACTGTAATGGGATTGTATAATAAAATATTTGTCATAAGGTACAGGAATTATTTATTTTATTTAATAGTGGGTGTGAAAGGGGGCGGAGTTAAAACGTCACTTCTACGCCCGCTAAATTAAATAAAAGCACTCGTAAAAGGGGGCACCAGTCACAATGGACAATAATATTAACTTTAATTTTAATTAATTTTGTACCTTCAATTACTTAATGAATCAGTCTCAAAGTTTCAGTGAGTTCTTTTCCTGCCGTGATTAGGAAGCAGATATATGCGAAAGGAACACACTTCAACTTCTCTCATTCACCCTTTTATTAAACTCATTCAGGTTACATGGCATGGCATTCGAATGATGGATAAACAGATTCAAATGATAACAGTGTACGATATCACATCAACTGATATTGGATTCCTGAACATAAAATCCAGTGTTACACCTTTGTAGAACCAAGGAGGAACCAGACTTATGTTTCAACGGTAAATGAAGGCTGAAATGTCTAACCAAAACAATGCAATTTTATGGGGAAAATTCATAAGCTAATTATCTAAAAATGACTTCTGAATTAATCTACAAAATTTAAGGGCAGTTACTTAAAAATGACTATGAGTCTTCCTTCAGTTTATAGCTTTATCCTGTGGCTAAGAGATTAATTGAGCCCTGAAATACGGGCTATATTCAATTGTAATTTAATTGTTCGGACATCACGTTTTAACCCAGCAGATAGGAGAAGTAAGAGATTCACTTACGAAAACAGCTGTAGGTCCACGTTTCAGCGGGTCGATACCGGCCGAGTTGGGAGTTAGGACATCGGAGGAAGCGGCTGCTGCATGCTTCCTCACAGCAGTAGAAGTGTAAACTCAGCTGGGGGCTCTCCAGAAAATGGCAGCAGTGGGTGGTCTGTCACCGAGCGGCGTGACAATTCCTTGGAAACAAGTCCGAATTTGAGGTCTCTTGTAGCGGGATAGACCCAAAACTGAAGGAACCACTTCTCAGTCAGGCAGGTATGAGGCCGGAAAGAGAGTCCAAAAAACACAGTCTCTGTTCACTTTAAATTAGGAAAATTAAAGGTCCACTTTAACGGCGTGAAAAGTCATAAAAAAATGAGAAAAACATTTACTAGGATAAGAATGGCTTCTGAGGTGAAGGAAAAAGTTTGAGAATTTGATTCTCTGAAAAAGCGAGCTCTAAAGAAAAGGTGATTTCTCCTCAGTAACCAGAAAAACTAACGCAGGAATTGACAAACTTCACAAAGAACAATTTAGATAAAATAAAACTACACGGAACCTTGAAACGGTGGAATAAAATCTTCCTCTGAGATCTAGATTACTATTCTACTTCTTTAATCTTAACTTAGTTCCTAGTCTTTCTCAAAATCTCTTTCTTTCTTCTTTTCTGTGTTTCTAATTCTAACTTAACCTTTTAACTGCATAGCTTGTCTCTGTGTAGGTTTTTCTCTTGCTCTTCTGACTTAACTTTTCTTTCATCTTTGATTTTCTCTTGTTCTCTCTTACATAACTGCAACTTAACTTACATCTGTGTGTTTTTTTCTGAATCTCTTTCTCTGTAACTGCAGAGCAGCTTCAACTACTTTTTTAAAATGACCCCCCTGGTCATAAACTTGTGATGTCGATTGCAAGACTGACCAATCGACTTTATCAAAAGCAGTTTGAAATGGCTGCTATCCAATGTGAAAACATTTCTTTGTTTGAAAGCAGCCAATCGAACGAAAACACCATCCCATGAAATTGCAGAGAAAAATCAACACTCAGTCAGTTCTTATGAAATTAGGTGCTCAATATACAATCCAACTAAATTAAATGACTTGGCTAATATTTGGTGATCATGCATTTATACCATTATTCTAATATTACATTTGTTTGAATAACACTCATGAACATAACATTTCTTATACATAATTATAATACATGCATTCATATTTAGATCAAAGCTTAATGTAGTACAGTAAACCATGATTGGTGATAAAAAGGGATGATTTTCAGTGTCCTTGGGATCCAGGGGAGAAGAGGATAAGCTGAAAGAAACTTAATGTTTAGAACAAATTAAAAAGTCATCCTACATACTGAAACACATTTCGTAGGTATCCGCTACGAGGTACTGTTGAGCTGTAGATGATTTCTTTTAGGTCCATGGGATCTGGAAGAAAATCTGGAAAACATCGGGGGTTATAAACCTGTCTGATTAAGCCGTTTATGACCCTTTTAAGAGCATTGGTTTCCTGTAAAGGAGGATGTTATCCAAATGCAGTGTTCACGTTGGAGGTCTGGTCTCTCGAGTTTTATGTTCCTTTGAGCCTTTAAAAGCAAATTCTGATCTTTACAATCTCTGCAAGAGGCAACTGTTTACATTGGGGTCCTCGGAAAACATCTTTGGGTCTAGCCTGGATGAGTTGATATGAAAGCCAGTGATATTCCTGTAGAATGCAGAAAAGTGGTATTCCCGTAGAAGGAGTAAAGTGAAATTCCTGTAAAATGGAGAGAAGTGATCTTCTGCCTTGGTTTGAGGAGACGATGATGCTACATTAGTGACCTTCACTGAAGCAGTTTCAGTGCTGTGATTAGCTCTGAACCCAGATTGAAACACCTCAAACAAACCAACTCCCTGCAAATGGTCAAATAATTGCGCAGCAACAACTCTTTCCAAGAATTTTGAAATGAAAGGCAAATTAGAGATTGGTCGATAATTGGCCAAAACTCCTGGATCGAGAGTTGTTTTTTTGAGTAAGGGTTTAATTACAGCAGTTTTAAAAGCCAGTGGTACATAATCCAGAGTTAAAGAACTAATTATAAGAAGAATACGGCTACCAATAATTGGGAAGATTGAAAAAGTTCAGAAAGTCCTGACTAGAAAGCTCAGGGGGGATGTGAGGATTGACCGAGTCCTGGCTTGTTGTAAGCCTGGCTATAGTGTTGAAGAGAAACCTGGGGTTATTCTTGTTTGCTTCTATTAATGCAGAATAATAGTTTGATCTTGCTTTTCTAAGAGATTTTTTCATAGATTAAGAAATGATTTCTCCACACTAAGTAGAATTCATCTGAATTAGTTGAACACCATTTCCTTTCCAATTGACGAGTTTGTAGAGGCTGGGTTAATCATCTCAGACTGGATGCAGAGGGTAAACAGAGAAGGACAATAGGTATGAAGATGAGAGAGATGATGGTGAGGTAGCAGGAAGGAGTTGGGGGAGAAGGGATGAATGTATTGTGATGCGAGATGTCATGCAGATGTGAGATGGGCGGTTGATATAAAAGGAGAGCCCCTGGTGTATTGAGACTGGCTTTTTCTGTGTATGACTGATGTGAGAGTGAATAAAGTCGTCTGCAGCATAAATCTGCCTCCGTTATTTACACTCTTCCACACTGGTGACCCCTTGACGAGTTATGGAACATGAGGCAAAAACCCCAGAGTCGGCCCAGACGGGTACCCCCAGCAACGCGTGCGCTGTTTTGGTCAGACTACCGGACTTTTGGCTGCACGACCCGCGGTCTTGGTTCCACCACACCGAGGCTCAGTTCGCCCTCCGGGGAATAACGGAAGATGACACCAGATATTACTATGTGGTAGTAGCGCTGGATGCTCGCACGTCTCAGCAAGTAGCGAGCCTGTTCCAACAGCCTCCAGCCCACGACAAATACGGGGCTCTCAAGGCTGCGCTGACCCGAGGCTACACACTCTCGGACTGTGAGAGAACAGATAGGCTCCTGAGGTGCTCCGAGTTAGGAGACGGGTTGGCGGTCGAACTGATGGAGAAGATGTTGGTGTTGATGGGCACGGACGATGGGCATTTTCTGTTTGCCCACCTTTTCCTCCGGAACCTCCCAACAGAGGCGAGAGCGGTTCTTGCCAATTCGCCATTGCTGGCCACGAGTGACTACCGGGCGCTAGCCCAGGAGGCAGATCGGATTATCCTCACAACCAGAGCCCTCACAGTGAACGCGGTGGCATTGGAACCCAGCAAGACGACCAGCAGAGGCGAGGAGCCGGCGGCAGTAGGAGCAGCGGGGGCCAGGAAGCGCCAGAGAGATACGCTCTACTTCTACCACCGCCGCTTTGGAGAGAACGCACGCAGATGTGTACCACCGTGCCAATTCAAGCGTTCAGGAAACGCCAAGGCCGGCCATCAGTAGCAGCTGCAACCGCCGGTGAAGAAAACAAGCTGCTCTACGTGACGGACTCTCGCTTGGGGAGACTGTTCCTCATAGACACCGGCTTCCAGAAGAGCCTCATCGTGCCGTCCTACGCTGACCGACTAGCAGGAGCTAGCGGCCCCCAGTTGGTAGCAGTAAACGGCTCGGACATTAAGACTTTTGGTGAGAGAACACTGACTTTATCCCTACACGGCCGTATGCACGAGTGGACTTTTGTCGTAGCGCCATTGAGTTTCCCAATCCTGGGAGCTGATTTTCTGTGAGCACACGGGTTGCTAGTCGATGTTGCTAACAGACGCTTGGTTAATGCAATGTCTTTTGATTCTCTCCCCTGTACAGCTCAAGGGGCCGGGCCAATAACACAAGCCAACGTCACAGCTCCAGGCGATAAGTTCCACACACTGCTCACTCAGTTCCCAGCACTCACGGTCCCGACGTTTTCGGCGGCAATCGCTAAACCCGGGGTGGAACACTTTATCACCACCACTGGGCTGCCTGTTTTCACACAGCCTGGGCGCTTGGACGCAGCTAAACTGGCCATAGCACGCAAGGAGTTTGCCAACCTGGAAAGGTTGGGCATCATCAGGTTATCGAACAGCCCATGGGCGTCCCCGCTACACATGGTCCCTAAGGCCGAGGGATCGTGGTGACCGTGCGGTGATTTCCGCAGATTGAATAATGCCACAGCGCACGACCGCTACCCAATTCCCCATATTCAGGATTTTTCCATTCACCTCGCCGGGGCACACATTTTTTCTCAAATAGACCTGGTCCGTGGTTACCACCAGGTCCCAGTGTGCGCGGAGGACATACCCAAAACAGCGGTAATAACTCCGTTTGGCTTGTATGAGTTTTTACACATGCCCTTCGGATTAAAAGGAGCGGCACAGACATTCCAACGCATGATTGATGCGGTGTTGCGTGATCTGCCGTTTGTGTTCGTCTACCTGGATGATATCCTAGTGGCCAGCACATCTGAGGACGAACACGTAACCCACCTCAGGACGGTTTTCCGGAGGTTGGAGGAGCACGGGTTAATAATCAACCCAGCAAAATGCCAGTTCGGCGTGACGGGGATTGATTTTTTGGGGCACCGCATCTCACCAGAGGGAGCGATACCCTTGCCCGACAAAGTGTGCGCCGTGGCGAATTTTCCCCGGCCTCAGACGGTCAGGGTGCTGCAAGAGTTTTTGGGGATGGTTAACTTTTATAACCGGTTCCTCCCCCGTGCAGGTCAGCTCATGCAGTCATTGTACGCCGCGCTCAAGAAACGGAAACCCGCGGACAGAGTCGAATGGACTCCGGAGCGGGAGCAGGCATTCTCTGAGGTTAAAACAGCCCTGGTAAACGCCGCACTGTTGGCGCACCCGGACCCGGTGGCCCGGATAGCGCTCACTACCGATGCCTCGGATGTGGCCATAGGGGCCTTCGTTGAGCAACGTGTTGCCGGTTCTTGGCAGCCGCTCACTTTTTTCAGCAGGGCTTTGCGGGACAGTAAGCGTAAATACAGCACTTTCGACAGAGAGTTGCTGGCTCTCCACCTGCCCATACGCCACTTCCAGTTCTGGCTGGAAGGGCGCAGCTTCACAGGGTTAAGGCTAGAGAGCACAGTACTGCAAGACGGCAGCACCCCCCCCCCCCCCCAATCTGCAACGTCTCCACGGGACGCCCGCGCCCGGTGGTCCCAATTGCTTGGCGCCACCAAGTGTTTGAGTCAGTTCACGCTCTGGCGCACCCGGGAGTGCATGCGTCAGTCAAAATGGTGGGAGCGAAGTTCGTGAGGCCAGGCCTGCGCAAACAAGTGAAAGAGTGGGCTGCAGCCTGCGTAGCATGCCAACGAGCCAAAGTACACAGACACAAAGGCTCCTTTGGAGCCGTTTCGTATACCGGCTAAGAGGTTCGACCATGTTCACGTGGACCTCGTGGGCTCCCTCCCACCATCGCAGGGGTGCACGCACCTTCTGACAGTGGTGGACCACACCACACCACATGCTGGTCAAAAGCAGTCCTGCTGGTGGCAACCACATCAGCGGACATGGCATGTGCTTTTTTGATGACATGGGTGGCACGTTTTGGCATCCCGTTGGACATCACATCCGATAGGGGCCCTCAGTTTGTTTCCGACCTCTGGTCCGGGATGGCCCGTAGCCTGGGTGTTGCAATTCATCACACAACCACGTACAACCCACAGGCCAATGGGTTATGCGAGCACTTCCATAGATCACTGAAAGCAGCTCTCAGGGCTTCGCTGACGGATGCAAATTGGGTAGACTGGTTGCTGTGAGTTTTATTGGGGTTGCATTCCGCACCAAAAGAGGATTTGGAGGCTTCCCCGGCAGAGCTTGTTTTTTCTCAGCCACTGCGGCTGCCCGGGGAATTTTTCCCAGATAATCCCGCGCCGGACAACTGCCCGTCTCAGCGTTTGCAGCATAGCGCAGGCACAGGCACACTGCCCGGCCCACCACTGTTTTCCACGCGCTTTTGTGCCAAAAACTTTGAAGAACGCGGCATTTGTGTTTGTCAGGCACGATGCCCACCGCCCTCCATTGCGCCCACCCTACGATGGCCCGCTCAGAGTGCTGGAAATAGGGGACAAACATTTTTTGTTAGACTTGGGGGGTCGTCGGGACAAAATATGTATGGACAGACTTAAGCCCGCCTTTGTGGTGGCAGACGAGCAAGTGATGTTGGCTCGGGCCCCTCGGCGTGGAAGACCCCCACTGAGAACTCCCCAGGCAAATGATTCATCAGAGCAGCCACACGGGCAAGTCGAAGGTTCCCCCCCCTCGCCATGGCCCACCCGCAGACAGACAAACCCTCAAGAGCCCCCCGCTGGCAGAACAGCACCGCGGAGGCAGAAACAACCCCCCATTACAGCAGATATGGGAGGAGACTGAAGCCAAAAGGACGTGAGGACTGAAACTCTGTCTGAGATTCTGGGGGGGGGGGGGGGGGGGGGGACGGTGTAGAGGCTGGGTTAATCATCTCAGACTGGATACAGAGGGTAAACAGAGAAGGACAATAGGTATGGAGATGAAAGAGATTATGGTGAGGTAGCAGGAAGGAGGAGTTGGGTGAGAAGGGTTGAATGTATTGTGATGCGAGATGTCATGCAGATGTGAGATGGGCGGTTGATATAAAAGGAGAGCCCCCGGTGTATTGAGACTGGCTTTTTCTGTGTATGATTGATGTGACAGTGAATAAAGTCGTCTGCTGCATAAATCTGCCTCCGTTATTTACACTCTTCCACAAGTTTTCTGTTTTAAGCAACAGTTTCTGAGTTAAACCAAGGAGTTAGAAATCTCTGGTTAGACTTTCTTTTTTTTTTTTTTTTCCCCTTGTCCTGTCAGGCAGCTAGGCAAACAGAACAGGGATCTGTCACCTTACTGTGCCAAAACAGATTCACTTTGCCAAGAGGGGCCTATACAGTGCCTAACTTTGCACTGTATATTGTTGTAAACTCCTCCTGTAATAACTTTTAATACTTTATTTTAATTGTTTTACCCATGGAAGACCCAACAGGATGGGGAAGAGGGAAAGGAAGTGTGTGAAGGGAGGAAAGAAAAGGGAGGGGAACAGACAAAAAAAAAAACTAAAACAAACAAAAGACAAGCTGCTTCTTCCACCGGAGATGTCTCAACACGAGTCTGGTTTCTGCACCTGTTAAAGGAGAGACACTTGTACATGTATGTCTGTGTGCCTATATATGAGAACGCGCGCAAAATAAGTGTGTGCATGTGAGTGGTTTGTCAGGAAACATACGAGCGGAGGGCCGGTCGCAGCAGCCCACCCCCCCGAGGACCCCGAGCAGGCAAGGCAGCACCACCAACCCCCAGCCCCGAGGTCAGCAAGCCCCAGGAAAGCCAGGCATCCACCCCCGGAGGGACGATCAAGGGAGGGCAGGCCACCCGGCTGCCGGCGCGGTGAGTCCACACCCCCGGACCCGCTCGACCCCCACCCCCCCAGCGGGGCCAACATCCGCCCCCAGGCCCCAGGCACCAGGAGGCCAGCGACCCCACCCCCCAGGACAGAGACCAGCCAGCGCCCCCCGGCGTGAGCCCCCCCAGGTACCCCCACAGTGGCCCCACCCCAGCGCCTCGGCCACACACCCCGGGGACCCCCACGTTCAAAGAAGTCCCCTCACCCAGGTGAGCCCACGTTGCCGAGAGGCACTACCCCCCTTAATCCAGCCCCTCCCGACTCGCAGGCACACCCCTCCCCATACTTTCACACCCACATGTTCCCATGCACACTCACCCAGACCGACCCATTCTCTCTCACTCCAGTACCCTCTTAAATTCACTCCTCATTCACCTTTATTTAAATACTTTCTTTTTTAAAGGGGCCACCAAATCTAGAGTCTGATGCAGAGAAGCTGTAACACTATCAACCGCTATCAATCACGAATGGAGCAGACTCTTTTATTTCTGTTTCTGTTGTGTTGACCCATGGCATAGAGGAGACAATCTGCAAAAACTTGGCATCAACGTCATCAGAAAGACATCTGCTGTAGTAGTATTTTTCTTTGGGAAACAAGTGATCAGATAATGAAATCAAAAATTAACAGACAATGGTCAGACAGTACAGAATTATGAGGGGACACTACCAGATTTTCGATATCTATACCATAAGTCAAAACAAGGTCCAATATACGGTGGAAATGATGGGTAGAATTTTTTATTTTCTGGGAAAACCTCATTGAGTCTAAAATTGAATTGAATGCCTTAAGACAATCACTTTCTACATCAACATGTATATTAAAGTCCCCTGTGGTCTATATTAATCATATATTCCATAACCTACATATGTTGAAGCATGTGAGAATGTTTGGTGATTACATATGTAAGGCGACTTCACACCTCAGAACAGGACAAAGAGTCTCAATCGCCAGTGAAGAACAAAGAGCTTCCCAGACACTGTGGTGGAGACCGGAGGAGCTGCCCTGACCCCCCAGGGCCATGAGGAGGAGTACGAAGACAATGGGGGGATTAAGATAATGAGGGATGTCAGCTTTTGATATGCATGTCTTTTGTTATGTACAAGTATAAGTTCATAGAGCCGAAGGCGTTCGGTCTCTTTTTCTTTCTTCTGCTGCTGCACTCAGATGAGACTTGTTAGAGGAGCTGATAATAAACTTTGGTTTATATATCACATCGCCTCGTTCTTCGAAGCTCTTCTACACTGGTGACCCTGACGCGAGAATGGACCAGAGGCGTTCCCCCGCGATCGACTCATCTGTGGCGACCCAGGCAGACGCCGGCGCCCATGCAGACAGGGGAACAGATGGACGACGTTCCCCCACGGCAGAAGTGATAGAGAGGGCTCAACCGAGCACCAGCGCCGCGGAGAGAGCCGAAGCAAGGCACTCTCACCCTGCGGACACAGCAGTGACGGTCTACACAAACGCCGTCACCGTCAACCTGCCGGACTTCTGGCAGGAAGACCCCGCCTCATGGTTTCAGCAAGCTGAAGCCCAGTTTGCACTTGCGGGCATCACGGCTGACGATACAAAGTTCTATCACATCGTCGCCAAACTCAACGCCGCCACTTCGAGATGTGCGCGGAGCATAATCCAGCGGCCGCCGGCCCAGGACAAATATGAAGAACTGAAAGCGACCATCGTGGCAAATTACGTCCCCTCAGCCGAGGAGAGAGCCGAGAGGATCCTGGCGGTTTACGGCCACAGAGGAGGCAGACCCAAGGCCCTCATGGAGGACTTGCTGCAACTTAAAGAAGAGGACAATGACAACTTCCTCTTCCATTTCATATTCCTCAGTATGCTGCCGCCACACATGAGAGGGACGCTGGCCAACATGCGATGCAGCACTGGCCAACATGCGATGCAGCACTCAGCAAGACTTCCGCACGCTAGCTCACAAAGCTCAACGGCTCGTCAACGCCTGCAAGGAGCAGACACCCACAGCAGCATCCGCAGACCTCAACGCTGATGTCCAGAGCCACGAGGAGCCACAAATCACTGAGCAGAGCCAGCCCGCGGTGACAGCGACACGGCCAGGACGCAACAGACGGAGCGACGTTTGTTATTAACACCACCGCTTCGCCGAGAAGGCTTACAAATGCGTTCCTCCCTGCAAATTCACAATTTCCGGAAAACGCCGAAGCCGAGAGCCGTTAACAGCGGCGGTTCTTGGCGAAAAAAGCAAGCTTTTATATGTGACGGACGGACACACCGGCAAGTGGTTCCTTATCGACACGGGAGCTCAACTAAGTTTTGTCATGCCCTCCCAAGCAGACCGGGCCATGGGCCCCCGGGGCAATGGAGCGGTGGCAGCCAACGGCTCCACCATCGACACTTTTGGCGAAAAGAGCCTGCACCTCTGCATCCACGGCCGCAACTACAGATGGACATTTGTTGTAGCGGCGGTGAGTTTTAACTTGTTGGGCGCAGATTTTTTGTGTGCACATGGGTTATTAGTTGATCTAGCGAACAGGCACTTGGTTAATGCACTGTCATTTGCTTCTATTCCCTGCTCAGCTCGACTTTCTCCACCACCCGTGCAGGCTAGCGTCACCACAGCAGGAGGTAAGTTTGATCAACTCCTCACCCAATTTCCAGCACTCACAATTCCCAAATTCTCAGCCACAGTGGCTAAACACGGGGTTGAACATTTTATTCCCACAACGGGCCCACCCGTATTTGCCAAAGCTAGGCGCTTAGACGCGGCCAAGCTCGCCATAGCTCGGGACGAGTTTACCACCCTTGAAAAATTAGGCATTATTAGACGCTCGAAAAGCCCCTGGGCCTCACCACTTCACATGGTTCCGAAATCCGACGGTTCTTGGAGACCGTGCGGCGATTACCGCAGATTAAACAATGCAACAGCGCATGACCGCTACCCAATTCCTCACATTCAAGATTTTTCACTGAATCTGGCGGGTGCGCGCATTTTTTCAAAAATAGACCTGGTCCGCGGTTATCATCAAGTCCCAGTTCGAGCAGAGGACATTCCTAAAACAGCTGTAATAACCCCTTTCGGCCTTTTTGAATTTTTGCGAATGCCTTTCGGCCTGAAAGGCGTGGCTCAAACCTTTCAGTGGATGATGGACACAGTATTACGCGACCTCCCTTTTGTTTTCGTCTACCTCGACGATATGCTGGTAGCCAGCCCGTCTGAGGAAGAACACGAGCAGCATCTCACTATGGTTTTTCAGAGGCTAGAAGAGCACGGCTTAATAATCAATCCAGCCAAATGCAAATTCGGCGTGTCACAAATTGATTTTTTAGGACACAGAGTTTCTCCGAAGGGGGCAGTCCCACTCCCAGACAAAGTTCACGCAATAAAAAGTTTCCCACGGCCACAAACGGTCAAATCGCTGCAAGAATTTTTAGGAATGGTTAATTTTTACAACCGTTTCCTCCCCCACGCAGCTCAGCTCATGCAGCCCCTATATGACGCGCTCAGAAAACAAAAAGCTTCCAACGCGGTCGAATGGACCCCGGAGCGCGAACGTGCCTTCGCGGAAGTAAAAAGCGCCCTAGCTAATGCCACATTGTTGGTTCACCCAGATCCCTCGGCCCGCATTGCGCTAACCACAGACGCCTCAGACCTGGCTATAGGGGCAGTTGTAGAACAACATGTCAGCGGAATCTGGCAACCTTTGGCATTCTTCAGCAAATCGCTAAGCCAGACTGAGCGTAAATACAGCACTTTTGACAGGGAGCTGCTAGCGCTTCATTTATCCATCCGCCACTTCCAGTTCTGGTTAGAAGGGCAGAGTTTCATGGCTTTTGTAGACCACAAACCGCTCACCTTTGCCATGGCTAAAATCTCAGAACCATGGTCAGGCAGGCAACAAAGACAGCTGGCTGCGATTTCAGAGTTCACCACAGACATTCGACATGTGGCAGGCAAACTTAACGTGGTAGCAGACTGCCTCTCTCGCGCTGTGACATCGCCAGAGTGCGAGAAGACAGATTATACTACTGCAGCCGCAGAGCTTTTCACCAACACGGACACATACGCAGCACCAATCCATGCAGGGATAGATTATGCAGCCATGGCAGAAGAGCAAAGTACTGACGCGGACGTGCGTGCACTCTTGTCTGGACCAACAGGGTTAAGGCTGGAGGAAAGGGGTTTACGCGACGGCATGCCCCCCCTAATATGCGATATCTCAACCAGCCGACCGCGCCCGTTAGTCCCAGCTACATGGCGCCGCCGTATTTTCGACTCAATTCACTCCCACGCACACCCAGGTGTGCGCGCCTTGGTTAAAATGGTCGCCGAAAAATTTGTGTGGCCTGGCCTGCGCAAAAACGTAAAAGAATGGGCAAAAACTTGCATTTCTTGTCAGCGCGCCAAAATACACAAACACACAAAAGCCCCTCTGGAGCCTTTTCCAATCCCTGCTAGAAGGTTCGACCACGTTCATGTCGACCTCGTGAGGCCACTACCTTCCTCCCAAGGTTTCACACACCTGTTAACAATGATAGACCGCACCACGTGCTGGCCAGAGGCAGTCCCTCTGGCGTCAACTACAGCGGAGGAAGTCGCTCGCGTTTTTTTGACAAACTGGGTGGCGCGTTTCGGCGTCCCATCGGACATCACGTCCGATAGGGGGCCTCAATTTGTCTCGGAGCTTTGGTCAGCCATGTCCAGCAGCTTAGGGGCAACTATTCACCGCACCACCGCTTATCACCCTCAGGCTAATGGGTTATGCGAGCCTTTTCACAGATCTTTAAAGGCCGCCCTCAGAGCCTCACTAACGGATACAAATTGGGTAAATAAACTCCCCTGGGTTTTATTGGGGTTGCGTGCTGCGCCCAAAGAGGATCTAGACACCTCCCCAGCAGAATTAGTTTTTGCACAACCTCTCAGGCTCCCAGGTGAATTTTTACCAGAGAACCCAGAGCCAGGGCATCTTCCAGCCCCGAGGTTTTTAGGCAGCAACGGACCGGACTCTCTCCCTGGACCGGCGCATCACTCTTTTCCACGGATTTTTGTCCCCCAAGCTTTAAAAAACGCTGAATTTGTTTTTGTTAGGCATGAAGCTTTAAAACCAACTTTCTGCCCACCATACGATGGGCCATTCAGAGTGCTGGAACCTGGTGATAAACACTTTGTGCTTGATTTTGGGGATAGAAAAGAAACAGTCAGCATTGACAGACTTAAACCTGCCTTCTTGTTGAGAGACGAGCCTGCACGGTTGGCGAGAGCACCTCGGCGGGGTAGACCCCCCAAAAGAAAAGACTCAGCCCCCCTGCAGGGAACAAATAATCACTCTCCTCCCCAAGCTGCAGATTCCTTACAGGAAGGTCCCAGCAGGACGCCCAAGCGGACCCACAGCAGATTCGGGAGAAGATTAAAACCCAGACGGCACAGAGACTGATGCAAACTACTCAACAGTTGTTCACTAATTGTGCTGTAACAGTTTAGGACTGACTTGTGATTTTACTATGCTGTTATGATTACCACTGAACTCTCTTAGGAGCATAGCTGCTGGAAAGTTTCTTCTGTGGCAAGAGGTGTAGCAGTTAGTATGTCATAGTAATTATCTTAAACTGTGAATTTTTCTATTGTCCTTTGCTTAGTCGTTTGGGGGGGGCTGTGGTCTATATTAATCATATATTCCATAATCTACATATGTTGAAGCATGTGAGAATGTTTGGTGATTACATATGTAAGGCGACTTCACACCTCAGAACAGGACAAAGAGTCTCAATCGCCAGTGAAGAACAAAGAGCTTCCCAGACACTGTGGTGGAGACCGGAGGAGCTGCCCTGACCCCCCAGGGCCATGAGGAGGAGTACGAAGACAATGGGGGGATTAAGATAATGAGGGATGTCAGCTTTTGATATGCATGTCTTTTGTTATGTGCAAGTATAAGTTCATAGAGCTGAAGGTGTTCGGTCTCTTTTTCTTTCTTCTGCTGCTGCACTCAGATGAGACTTGTTAGAGGAGCTGATAATAAACTTTGGTTTATATATCACATCGCCTCGTACTTCCAAGCTCTTCTACATCCCCTACAATAATTATTCTATCGGATTTCAGCACTAAATCAGCTAAAAATTCAGCAAATTCAGATAGAAACTCTGAATAGGCCAAGGGAGGACAATAAACTATGGCAAAGAAAATTAGGTTCAAGCCAAGATTGCCAACAAGCCCCACACTGAGGACCAAACCTTCAAAGGAATTAAAACATATTTTTGCTTAACATTAACTAGTAATTTAGAATGGAAAATTAAAGACCAAAGAAAATTTAAGATCAAAGAAGAGCATTTCTATAGTTTATACAGTGGTACTTTGTCAGAATAGCATATCTGTAGTATACAGTGCTGTGACATTCTGATGGGGTATATTTAAAGTCAAACAGTAGCATTTCTATAGTTTATAGTGGTATAACATTCTGATAGATATATTTAGGATGAGGGATATCATGTTCTGATGACTATATTTAAAATCAAAGAATACCATTTCTATAGTTTATATAAAGGGTCTTCAAAAAAAAGTCAAAGAAAAGGTAATTTTCAAGCAGAAGGTGTTGCACATTCATGAGGAAAAAAAAATAGGTTCTTTTCACACAGAAGTTTTTATTGTGATACATATACAACACTAATAGTGTAGAAATAAACAAGGCAACTATGATTTATCTAGGTACAAACAAGACAATCATCTTTGTACTAGATAAATCATAGTTTCACAAAAATGATCTACATACTGCTTAACCTGCTTATGGAGTGAGGTTTTACAGCTTGCAGTTCCTTCAGTGACTAATAAATAGTATACAAAATGTAGGAATATTTAACAAAGGGTATACACAAATACATATATAACATAATGCATAGAACAGGCTGACATTTTGTCTGTCTAAATTGTTCAGCATTTTGGTGATGTCACTATGACAGGTGAACCAGTCAGGACGAAGCACTGACTGTTAATCCCCGCCCCCCCATCCTGTCAGGCAGCAAGGTAAGCAGAACAGGGATCGGTCACCCTCAGGGTGCCAGGTCTTGGCAGATTTTCTTTGCCAAGAGGAGCTTATACAGTACTTATGTACTGTATATTGTTGTAAACTCCTCCTGTAATAACTTTTAATACTTTATTTTACCCATGGAGGATCAACAGGATGGGGAAGAGGGAAAGGAAGTATGTGGGGAAGGAAGAGAGGGAAGCAGACAAAAGACAAACCAACCAATGACCACAACAAACATAAGACAAACTGCTTCTTCCACCGAAGATGTCTCAACGAGTCTGGTTTCCACACCTGTTAAAGGAGAGAGACTTGTGCATGTGTGTGCGCATATATGAGAGCTCGCGCCACATAAGTGTGTGCATGTGAGTGGTTTGTCAGGAAACATACGAAGTGGGGGCCGGTCGCAGCAGCTCATCCCACCTGGGAACCCTGAGCCGGCAAGGCAGCGCCACCAACCTCCACAGGGCACAAACACCCGAGGTCAGCAAGCCCCAGGAAAGCCAGGCATCCGCGCCCAGAGGGATGATCGAGGGAGGCCAGGCTGCCAGCGTGGCAAGCCCACACCCCCAGACCCGCTAGCCCCCTACCCCCCCCCCCCCCCCCCGTAGGCCAGTGCCTGGGACCCCCAAAACCCCCAGCAGGTCCGCTGCCCAGAGGAGCCCACATAGCCGAGAGGCACTACCCCCCTCAATCCAGCACCTCCCAACTCATAGACACGCACATCTTCACACTCACATGCATTCACTCATTCTCCCGGACCCACCCATTCTCTCTCACTCCTATACCTGTTCAATCTCACCCCTCATTCACCCTTATTATTTAAGGCGGCTGCGAAGCAGATGCAACAAGCCTGTACGCGCACTGGGGAGACTGCCGGCGCAGGCCAGTGGCCACCCCCCCAGTGACCCACCCGAGGACAGCCGCAGCCACAAAAGCAGAGCCCCACCCCCAGCGCCCACCTGAGCTACTGATCAGCAGACCACTGCAGGGGCCCCGAGATGCCACCTGACACGCAAAGCACCACACAAAACTGACCCACCATCACCACCTCCATACATCACCCCCTCACTCTCACTTACTCTCATATTCAGTCCTGCTCTCACTCCCTTGGTTGTATCTATACATTCAGCAATGCCAGGGATTTTGACAACATGATGGGTCCCAGGCTACCCACTGGGCCCCCATGCCCCCAGCAGGAGAAGGATAACAGTACCCCCTGCACATAACATGGTAGATGTATGTTGGTTACATGATGTCATTGTATGTAAATATGTGGACTACCATAGTGTGGTCCTGGAGGAGAGGCAGTGCGTCAGTGTCCTGGCAGGTGGGATGTGAGTGGGCCTAATTAGACCCTGGTGTCTGAAGGAGGAGGAAAAGGGAAAAGATTTTTTTACAAGCAACCGTAAGACATTGAGGTTTATTTTGTGAGAAAATGGGCACAAGATGCAATTGTAGACAATTTAGATGTTTTCAAGGGGATTTATATCCACTGCAGGAAGTCTTTAAAATCAATCAAGACTTTGTTTCACTTTTACTTGGATATAATCCCATCCATCCATCTTCTTCCGCTTAATCCTTTTCGGGTCGCGGGGGGGCTGGAGCCTATCCCAGCATCTTTGGGCGAGAGGCAGGGTACACCCTGGACAGATCGCCAATCCCACTACACACTATTCAGACTACAGCAGTTGTAGATATACTTTATAATGGTTACCTCGGCTTTTCAGAAGAGTGGTTGCGATTTCAAGTCTTGCAGCAGAGATGTCTTTGTTGGTTGCAACAAGGTTGAGGTCTCTGCCTTTCAGATACTGTTCTGCAAACTATGTAAGGGTAGTGTAAGTGTTAAGCTACACATTAAACATTCACAGATACACACTCGCCTCAGCTGCATAAATAAATACTGTCCATACCCTCAAAATTAAGACTCCGCAACTTGACATGTCCTGCTGCAATTTGTGTGGTACGGTCATTATTTTCCACTGCTCTTCACCAAGACTTCTTGTCCTCCAAAAATTTCTGTGCAATTCCCCAAATTAAGGTTTTAGTAACATTTTACAATTATCCAGTTGACAAAACGTATAACAAAGTGAATTAGTATAAAGATTTATGCCACATTACCTCCAATTACAGAGCATTTTCCCTTCATAAAGCTTTTCATTCCCAAGGGATTCTATCACAATGATCGACCTTTCATCCATCCTGATTACCTGTCAGAAGTTTACAGCATGAATTGATTTTAAGTCTTACAAAGTATTAAAAGTTGTGGTATGTACATAGAAACCTTTCTGTGGAAAATATGTTGTTTAGTGAAACCACAATGAAGACAAGAAGTACCATTAAAATCCAGTGACCGACATTTACAGGGCAAATCCAAGCTGTACAATCGAGCAACTTCATCTGTTAAGACAGCAGAGAGCACTTTAATCACAACTTAAATATAAAATGAGTGCAGTTGCAGTAAATTAGTAATGCCAACTACCCTTTGAATGACTCTGAACTGGCTCCGATAAAAGACAGATGATCCAATTACTGCATCTCACTTATGCACAGGTGTCTGTAAAGGTATGCTGTTATTAAAAATTTTGAACACATTTACAAACGATAAAGGCAAAAGACTTAGTTTAAGAAACTGTTGACATGCTTTTCCCTTACCCCTTGTTTCACAATACAGTGAAGGTACGCATCGATGATCTGTTTAAAAGAATAGTTGTTAGTAAGTTAATCAATGAAACAGCAATGTAACATTTTTTTGCATGCAACAAAAACGTACTCTTACTTCTTCTGACAGCCAGCCATTCTCAGAAAGTGTTTGAAATGATGTGTCATACAGTTTGTATGGTCCAATAATTGCTTCAAGTTTGCCTGCATCTTTTGACGACCAGTTTGTAGACCGCAACACACAACATAAAATTAGTCTTGTGAATATTTAGGTTTACATGTAGGGTCATGGCACAAAGATTTTATGAAATGATCAGCCAGTCAGAAAGTACAGCCAACAGGTTGAGTAATGAAAGGACCGTGCAATCAAATTGACCAACAGGTCCCATGACCAACAACTTGGAACCAGAACATTTATATTTTAGTTATTATGAACCTTGCTCATGAACACTATTCCATGACGATGGGGCCTTTGGCGGGGACTGAGGAGAGATCTCTTGAGGTGACTGAAGATGAATCTCTGGAGGTGACTGCAGTCTTGCTCTTGCCTGTTGGTCTTCAGTCTTGGTCAACAGAATTTGTTTCAGTTTTCAAACATAAGTGATAACTGACCTTCTCTTGATGGCCTGTGCAGTAGTGCTGAAGGCACTGTTGTGCACTGACCTCTCATCTGCGTGTTCTAAAGCAAGGTCAACTACACTTTCCACAACACTTTTATATGGTTTGAGGTGACTGATACTATATTTTGTTTTTAAGAAGTCACCTTGCAATGACTTCAGTGTGGCAGTCTTCCCTGAAAGTGCCTGAATGATGTAGGGTCTGTGTAATCTGCCTCTGTTCTTCCTCCTTTCCTACCCCTTTCACATATTCAGCAACAGCACTTCATCTCCCTCTTTCTACTCTACATTTCTGTACTTCTGAACTCTTTTCAAATGCTTCTGTCATTTTCTGTTGTGCCTGTATGATATTTTCCTCAACCTTTTCTCTTGTGTCATCTTGAGCTTCCTGTTTTTCCTAAACAAATCGAATGCAGTCTTCAAGGAGTATTATTGTAGACAGCTATGTGGGAAAAAATAGATAATGATTTTTATACTGCATGCTCCATTATACAACATTACATACAGAAACATACCTGTGAAGGTACATACAATACCCAGTGAACTTTATGCTTCAGATAGGGCTGGGTGATATGAACATAACCAAATTACTTTTTCGGCTAAACACCAATAAATAAATCACACCAATATACTGCTCAGTCAAAATTTGATTCCCGTCCCCCTTTATTTTAAGAGAGACGAACAGCCAGAGAGGGACGCTCACCGGCATTTCAACAGGCACTTCTGAGGGGAACCTTGCCTCTCTTCCATACATCAAGAAAAATGGAAAGAATTTTGTGGTCGTGTGAACTTTAGAGCAGAGTGAAAAAAGTGTTGCATCAAGGTACTATATGTCCCAATCATTCTGCTGCCTATTCACCAGCTTTTGAAGTGCTCTAGGAAGAATTTAAAATGGTTTTGCATTAATATGGGAAATTGGAGCAACTATATTAAAAATAGAATAATTCTCATAATGTATGGACACACAAAGTTCTTTTAATAGAGATGACTGTGTCATGACCTGAGCACTATGCCTTGGTGCTCGGGTTAATCTTGTCAGGGTTTGACAGCGGCGTTATGATTCTAGCTCTCCGAGCTCTTATTGTGATAGTGCTCGGGGAGGCTTCCGCTCAGCTGTCAAACTCTGAACAGCTGTGCTGCATTTGTGGTCGTTAGTGCCAGGACTATTTCTACCCTCGCTAGCGATCACATCCTTGCAGCAGTGTCTGTTAACTCTCTGTCACGCGACGGATGCTTAGGATTTATTCCTACCACGTCTGCTTGGGTTGACCGTCGTGCCCCTGGACTAGTAAGTGTGCTGTATAGCCTTACCCCTCCCGGTGTGTATCGATCTCTGTGTGTCTCTGCCTTAGCAGCTGGTGTAATTATTATTTTCACCAACCTTGCCTGCCTAGTGTATGACTGTCTCCTGCTATGGACCCGTAGAGCTGTTTAGCCTATGCCTCCTGTTGTGAGTAGACTCAAGAGTCATTGTCTCTGCAGCTTGTGTTGTCACTTTTCTCACCGTAAATAAAATTCACTGAACTCACTGGTGACTGTGTGGTGTCTTATGGTGGCTCGCGAGAGCCACCCATGACAGTACACTGCTTCCAAAATGGCGTTTACGGTGGCACCAACCCGAGACGCAATTCACCTGTGAGTTTTGAGTTTTTGGACAGTTGCTGTTCCCGTCTGGGTACTGAGTGTGTAGGGAGAATGCCGTCGCGGAGGGGCCGCGCTGGGAGTCCGAGCCTTGAGCTGACAGGCTTCCTGGAAGTCGTGGATGAGATGCTCATCTCCGCTTCCCTGCTGGACTACCATCACAGTATACACTGGTACCTAGACGCTGCTGAAGACATTCTTCGTCATCTCCCTTCCCGCTGGGCCGACCACCCGGAAGTCGACGCGAGGAGGGAAGATATCGCCGCACAACGCGAGATTTTCCTGATGCTGGAGGAGGAACGCGGCGTGAAGCAGGAGAAGAGGCACTCCTGCTCGTGGCCTACGGATCCTGATCCCGTCCTCGATCCAGTCCTGGAGTTCGCACCATCTGGGGGCCGGCGGAGGCGTCGGCGCCGCGGCCAAGCATGTCTTCAGCAAGCTCCTGTTCCGGATCCAGTTCCGGGCCGCCGGGATGACACCCTCAATCAGCCAGCTGCTGTGAGTGAGCTGAGTCCTGTGCCGGTGAGCTCCGTCCATGGGTCCTATGTTACCATCCAGCGAGCGAGGGAAGGAGCAACGTCCTCTTCAGCTGGCTCCATCTTACCTTCGGGAGGCAGGCAAGTTCAATTTCACTTTTCTAGTCATTATAGTGATTTGTCTTGTCTGACTCCTGGGGGTGAAGCTCGGGGTTCGCAGCTCCCCGAGTTTCCTTCTCCAGCTGAAGCCAGTTATACTGAACCTGCTGCCTCTGTGTTTCCTCCTGCGGAGCGGTCCTCGGCGTCAGTCCCACGCCGTCGAACGGGGGGGAGGCCTGCGGCTCTGGGAGATATCCCGGCCCTGCAGCCTAGTGTTGGACAGAGGAGGAGAACGACTGCGGTGAGGAGCCAGAGCCGACGAGAGAGCGTCCCCAGGGTTCCTCAGAGATGCAGCCCGAGTCAGCAGGTCGAGGGTCCTCTGCCCCCACGCCATACGGGTTATTGGCGTGGACGCCAGCGCGAGAGGATCCAGCTGCAGAGACCATCAGGCCGGCTGTGGAACCCGACGCAGCCGAGTGGGAGCCCGACGACGAGCGTCTGTCTGAACCTGGATCGACGAAGTCCTGGATGGCTCCAGAGCCCGAGTGCAGGCAAGTGCTCTTTCTTGTTTTCCTTTATGGTGTGTTAGAGCATTTTTGCCTGCCTCATGGGGAGGCGAGCGAGGGGCAGCCGTCTGCTGCACCCGAGCTCGTCTCGCTGGGCTCTGGCGCTGCCGGTGGAACTGATCCCAGTCCTCTCTTGTTCTCTGAGCCTCTCCACAGCGTTACTAGTCTGGAATCTGTCAAGGTCGTGGGACTGGAGGTTCCAGGTTCGGGGATGGAGGTCGTCGCCGAGGTGACCCAGTCGGGGTCCGACGCGTGGGCCGAGGTGACCCAGTCTGGGTCCAACGTGGGTGCAGCGGTGACCCAATCGGGGTCCGTCCTGACCCAGTCGGGGTCCGACGCGTGGGCCGAGGTGACCCAGTCGGGGTCCAACGTGGGTGCAGCGGTGACCCAATCGGGGTCCGTCCTGACCCAGTCGGGGTCCGAAGCGTGGGCCGAGGTGACCCAGTCGGGGTCCGACGCGTGGGCAGCGGTGACCCAGTCGGGGTCCGTCCTGACCCAGTTGGGGTCCGACGCATGGGCCGAGGTGACCCAGTCGGGGTCCAACGTGGGTGCAGCGGTGACCCAATCAGGGTCCGTCCTGACCCAATCGGGGTCCGATGAGGTCCAGTGGGGGTCCAGCGCAGGTGCGACTGCGACCCAATCAGGATTCGAGGAGGTCCAATTTTTTGATTGTTCCCCTCTCAGGAGCCACCAGCTGGGGGCTGTTGGAGGGTTTTGTCTGGCAGTCTTGCACTCTTATGTATTATCGTCATTAGGCGGGCTGCATGTTATTCCTCCATGGTCCTGGTGGTTGTGGGATGCGGGTCGGCCACCCGAGGAACTGCTTTGTGCATTCAGCGTCTTGGGTTGGTCGCCCGATAAACTGTGTTTGCTACAGGGTGACCTGGTTCGGCCACCAGAGGACTTGTTTCTGGGGGCCTGGGACTGGGGCAGGCCGCCTGACCATGTACTGTTTTGTGGGACTATCCGTGGGCCATCAGAGGCAGGGAGGTCGCCGGAGCTCTGCCTGGGGGGGCGTTGGATCTCCGCCGATCATCTTTTTGCTTTGGCCCATACGGTGTCTAATCTTGTCAAGTTATGTAAAGCAATTTTAGATTGCCTCATGTGTTTTGTAAGCCATAGTCAAGTCTTAGTCAAGTTATGTAGAGCAATTTTAGATTGCCTCATGTGTTTTGTAAGCCATAGTCAAGTCTTAGTCAAGTTATGTAGAGCAATTTTAGATTGCCTCATGTGTTTTGAAAGCCATAGTCAAGTTATGTTAAGCAATTTTTGATTGCCTCATGTGTTTTGAAATCCATAGTCAAGCCATAGTCAAGTTATGCTAAGCAATTTTAGATTGCCTCATGAGTTTTTTGTAATCCATAGTCTGGGACTTGTTTTTTTTTTTTTTTGTTTGGTTTCCCCCTCCTCCTTTGAGGGGCTATGGCCATGTTTTGCTTTTTGTTCGTTCCCCTCTTCTTCTTGAGGGGCCATAGTATGGTGTTCTCGTTCAGTTTCCAGGTGTTTTCATGTATTTCTGGTTTTGTGTGTGTTTTTTTTTTTTTCCCCCATAGTCACGGTGTGTTTGCACGTATTTCTTGTGGGGTTTTTTTTCTTCCATAGTTACCATGTGTGCATTTATTTCTTGTTTTTCTCATAGTTATCATGTGTTAGTATGTATTTCTTGTTCATAGTCTTCATGTGTTTGTATTTACGTCTGGTTTTGTTCCCATAGTTACCATGTGTTTGTAGTTATTTCTTGTCTTTGTTTCCATAGTTACCGTCATGTAATTTTTTTTTCCTTTTTTTGCCATGGTTATGTGTTTGCATTTATTTCCTGTTTTGTTCCTATAGTTACTGTGTGTTGGTTTATATTTTTTGGGCCAGGTTATGTACACTGGGGTTAGACGGGTTGTCTGTGGCCTCGGTGGGAAAATTTTCAGGGTCAAGTGTTTTTTGCTTTGTATGATTGTGTTCTCCTTGTTTTGTAGTCATGTCTTGTTTTGTTTTTTCTTCTTTCGTCATTGTTCTGGTGGAAATAGGATGGATATTTCAAGTGATGTATTCATTTCTTTTCCTGTTTAAGGTGTTAGGTTTTGTTTGGCTCCTTCCTTGCCTGTTCCTCAATCCACTCGCCCTGTGGTTAGGGGAGGGGGGGGGGGGGCAGGTGTTACTAGACGTTCAGAGCCCGTCAAGTGAGGGGGGCCTACTGTCATGACCTGAGCACTATGCCTTGGTGCTCGGGTTAATCTTGTCAGGGTTTGACAGCGGCGTTATGATTCTAGCTCTCCGAGCTCTTATTGTGATAGTGCTCGGGGAGGCTTCCGCTCAGCTGTCAAACTCTGAACAGCTGTGCTGCATTTGTGGTCGTTAGTGCCAGGACTATTTCTACCCTCGCTAGCGATCACATCCTTGCAGCAGTGTCTGTTAACTCTCCGTCACGCGACGGATGCTTAGGATTTATTCCTACCACGTCTGCTTGGGTTGACCGTCGTGCCCCTGGACTAGTAAGTGTGCTGTATAGCCTTACCCCTCCCGGTGTGTATCGATCTCTGTGTGTCTCTGCCTTAGCAGCTGGTGTAATTATTATTTTCATCAACCTTGCCTGCCTAGTGTATGACTGTCTCCTGCTATGGACCCATAGAGCTGTTTAGCCTATACCTCCTGTTGTGAGTAGACTCAAGAGTCATTGTCTCTGCAGCTTGTGTTGTCACTTTTCTCACCGTAAATAAAACTCACTGAACTCACTGGTGACTGTGTGGCGTCTTATGGTGGCTCGCGAGAGCCACCCATGACAGAGTGTATTTCAAGACAACTACCCAAATTTAACATAATCTGATGTTACACAACTCTCACAAACAAATGTTGAGGCTGTACATTATGTTCGCTGTGAGAGATTAAAAAAAAAACAACCCTAAACCATACTACAAGCAGTTTTTTCCATTCCTTCAGAACACAACAGATACCATCTCATTCTTACTGTTTGATGTTGTCGGTCTTCTCATCAAGACCGTTTGTGGGTGGGAGGGAGCAGTTCCACTTTTCTCAATGGAGAGCAGTTTGCCGAGCTTGTCGTTACTCTTAATGAACAAATAAACACATTACAGTTACATTCTGCATAAAGTCAAGATGTCACAGACTTATCATAACTATTACTACATGCATCCAGCACAGCTTACCTGATTTACAAACTCCCGTCCTTGGCCTGACAGAAAGTGCTGGGGACAGCCATGTCTGTAAATAAGTTTGCAGAGGTTTTTCGCCACTTCCACTGCAGTCTTTGCCTGTAGAGGGAAGGCCTCCACCCACTTGGAAAAGTAGTCTGTGAGTGAGTGAGTGTTCTTGTTTAGTGCCATGTCAGCATCTTTGGCTATTTCATGGCAAAATTAGAACTAATAAGAAAATTGAGTTAAAAATTAAATAGAGACAGTATGATAAATGAAAGAATAAATAAATACAGTGAGATACATATGTAGATACAATAAAATAGAAAAATTAAATAAGATGCTTCAGATGCACATGTGCTAAAAACCCTAAAATTTTCTTTGGTGGTGCATTATTAAAAATATCCTTCAGTGACCTTTGAGTATAAAAACATTGTCTTGCTGTCATGAGAGCAGGACAGTCAAGTAAAATGTGCTTTGATTAAAAAAAAAAACCTCCGCAAAACTGACAAGATGGTGGTGCTTCACCTTTTAATAAAAAGCTGTGCGTAAGCCTAGAGTGGCCAATACGGCATCTAGTGAACACTACCTCATCATGTCTGTTTTGAAAGTGATGCAAATGTCTATGGCTTATGGCAGGTTTAATATCATGCAGTTTGCTTGCAGTACATGTGTCCCATTCATTCTGCCACTTCTTTAAAATATAGGTTATTAGAGGCCTGAGGTCTGAGGCTGGGATCTGGTATTGAGTGACTTCTTGGGTAAGGGCTCTATTGGCAGCATTGTCTGCCTGCTCGTTACCTAACAGGCCAACATGGCTGGGGATCCAACAGAAGATGATGTTAAAATTATGTTTCTGTAAAAACCTAGTTTCTCTAAAATCCGGTCAATAATGGGGTGATCAGTCTTTAAAAACCCAAGTGCCTGAAGACAGGATCTGGAGTCAGTAAAAATTAAGGAGCTCTGTTCGGTTCTATCAATGTGTTCCAATGCTAGAAGCAAAGCACAAGCCTCTGCTGTAAAAATTGAACATGGTTTGCGGATTCCCAAACAATACTGATTGTGCCCGGTGACAAGTGCAGCAGAGACTGAGCAATCTACTTTAGAACCATCCAAGTACAGTGGGGCAAAAAAGTATTTAGTCAGCCACCAATTGTGCAAGTTCTCCCACTTAAAAGATGAGAGAGTCTCCAATTTTCATCATAGGTATACCTCAACTATGAGAGACACAATGAGAAAAAATATCCAGAAGATCACATTGAAGGATTTTTAATGAATTAATTGGTAAATTCCTCAGTAAAATAAGTATTTGGTCACCAACAAACAAGCAAGATTTCTGGCTCTCACAGACCTGTAACAACTTCTTTAAGAGGCTCCTCTGTCCTCCACTCGTTACCTGTATTAATGGCACCTGTTTGAACTCGTTATCAGTATAAAAGACACCTGTCCACAACCTCAAACAGTCAGACTCCAAACTCCACTATGGCCAAGACCAAAGAGCTGTCAAAGTACGCCAGAAACAAAATTGTAGACCTGCACCAGGCTGGGAAGACTGAATCTGCAATAGGTAAGCAGCTTGGTGTGAAGAAATCAACTGTGGGAGCAATTATTAGAAAATGGAAGGCATACAAGACCACTGATAATCTCCCTCCATCTGGGGCTCCATGCAAGATCTCACCCCGTGGGGTCAAAATGATCACAAGAACGGTGAGCAAAAATCCCAACACCACACGGGGGGACCTAGTGAATGACCTGCAGAGAGCTGGGACCAAAGTAACAAAGGCTACCATCAGTAACACACTACGCCGCCAGGGACTCAAATCCTGCAGTGCCAGACGTGTCCCCCTGCTTAAGCCAATACATGTCCAGGCCCGTCTGAAGTTTGCTAGAGAGCATTTGGATGATTCAGAAGAGGATTGGGAGAATGTCATATGGTCAGATGAAACCAAAATAGAACTTTTTGGTAAAAACTCAACTTGTCTTGTTTGGAGGAGAAAGAACACCATACCTACTGTGAAGCATGGGGGTGGAAACATCATACTTTGGGGCTGTTTTTCTGCAAAGGGACCAGGACGACTGATCCGTGTAAAGGAAAGAATGAATGGGGCCATGTATCATGAGATTTTGAGTGAAAATCTCCTTCCACCAGCAAGGGCATTGAAGATGAAACGTGGCTGGGTCTTTCAGCATGACAATGATCCCAAACACACTGCCTGGGCAACAAAGGAGTGGCTTCGTAAGAAGCATTTCAAGGTCCTGGAGTGGCCTAGCCAGTCTCCAGATCTCAACCCCATAGAAAATCTTTGGAGGGAGTTGAAAGTCTGTGTTGCCCAGCGACAGCCCCAAAACATCACTGCTCTAGAGGAGATCTGCATGGAGGAATGGGCCAAAATACCAGCAACAGTGTGTGAAAACCTTGTGAAAACTTACAGAAAATGTTTGACCTCTGTCATTGCCAACAAAGGGTATATAACAAAGTATTGAGATGAACTTTTGTTATTGACCAAATAGTTATTTTACCGAGGAATTTACCAATTAATTCATTAAAAATCCTTCAATGTGATTTTCTGATTTTTTTTTTCTTACTTTGTCTCTCATAGTTGAGGTATACCTATGATGAAAATTGGAGACCTCTCTCATCTTTTAAGTGGGAGAACTTGCACAATTAGTGGCTGACTAAATACTTTTTTACCCCACTGTATATGGAAATATGGTGAGGAAAACGGTATTTTATGTCCAAGAGCTGCTGCTGGTCCACATTTGGGTGAGTGTCTTTTTGTTTTGGCTCAGATCCAGAATTATATTGGTTTCCTTAAACTCCATGGTGGAATGGGACAAAACTGCATCTGTGTTACATTGCTTATATTGTGGAAATGTGAAAATGACGAGGCAGAGTTTATCTCACGAGTCAGGTTTATTCACATCTTCCAACATCAGCCAAGCAGAAAGAGGAAAAACACAGACATTCGTCCTTTATATATCCAGGACCTTCAAAGCTCACAGTCACATTGCATTTAATCACAAGTCACAATGCATCTTTCCTTAAATCCTATAACATCCTCCCCATAGTCTCTGGCAGACCAGGAAATCCCCCAAGGCCGTCTCTTGCATACCAAAGACTAAATTTTCACATCCTCCTGTTACCTCACAGGAGGCCCAGTCCTTTGTTCTACTCTGAGATGTGAAGCTTAAATTGATACATATGTGTCCCACAATATCAGGGTTTAATTTTACCAGGTGAGGTTCTACACGGAGTCCAAAAGGAGTGATGCTCTTAGGTCTGACCTTATATATCTGCAAAAATCGAGGGTGAAAAACTGCAGAGTAGGCTAGATTTCTATGGTCTGCTTTTAGTTTAACCATATACTGGACAGCCAATTTCAGGCGCCTGTTGTGAAGTGAAGGCTCTTTTGCTTCAACATACAAACTTAACAGGAGAGGTTCTGAAAGCCCCCAAGGCAAGCCTTAGCCACTGGTGATGGACGGTTTCTAGCGTCCTGATGTATGTTTTCCTTGCTTATCCATAAACTATGCTCCCATACTCTAGCCGAGAGCTTACAAGTGCTCTATAGAGATGCAGCAGCACAGTAGAGTCTGCACCCCATTTAGTTTTATCCAAAACTTTAATAATATCAAGGGCTTTAAAACATCTGATTCGTAGAAATTTTATATGTGGAATAAAAGACAGCTTATTATCAAAAATAAGTCCAAGGAATTTGGTTTTATTTTACCTAGACATAAGCAGAATACAAATATTTTGAGTCACACAAATAACTGTTATATGGTTATATTATCACACACATATTTTGAGTCACACAAATAACTGTCATATGATTATTGATCACTTTATCCCATCAATTTCCCCCTTTTGGTCCCATCCATAATGAGACCAATAACTCAAACCCTTTAGGCACTCAAAGGCACGTCACAGTCCTCCTCATCATCATCTTTTTCTGATTCCATTTCAATTGCAATTGATCCATAAGGTTTTAATAATTGCATTTGATATGGAGGAGGTTGTTTACTTTCCAATGCAGTGGTGATGACCCTAATGCAAAAAGATCTGATAGAAGATAGACAACAGCATCCACAAAAAGCAAACATCCCAATAAATAGATATGATTATAGAGAAAATCACATTTTTCCATTTTCCAAGCATTCTCTTCAGCCATCCATCCAGGGGATTATTTATGCCGGAGGCCATTCACCATACAATACTGAGAAAGCTGAGAAAGCTGACACAAGAGCTCTTAGTTGGTCATAGAATGGTTTATAGCCCATCTTGGGCTCTTCTTCCTCACACAACTGCAATCGTGCTCCCGGTCCCGGGAACTGATGACCTGTTAAAAGTTCATAGGGAGTAAAACCTGTTAAGCTGTTAACAGAACTTCTAACCGTCAATAGGGCAATAGGCAAAGCATTCAACCAGTTCATTCCTGTCTGGCTACAGATCTTAGCAAGCTTCACCTTAATGTTTCGGTTCATCCGCTCAACCTTACCCTGAGATTGAGGGTGATAAACTGCTCCAAATGAATGTTTTAGGCCTAACATTTTTTCCACTTTTTGTAGGTCTTGATTTTTGAAATGTGTTCCATTATCTGATCTAATTCTCCTAGGAAATCCATAAGTAGGGATGTATTGATTTATCAAAAATTTGATCACTGTTTTACTGTCTTCTTTCTTTGCAGGATAAGCTTCAGGCCATCCTTTAAATGTGTCCACTGCCACTAGGAGATATCTGTATCCCCTAATTCTCTCCACCATGTCAGTGTAATCTATGATTATCTCCTGACCTGGCAAAGTAGGCAATGGAAAATGACCTTGATGAACTTTGACCATCTGTTTTGGATTGTGAGAAACACAAATGGCACAACTTTTTGTATCATATCAGGGAGGAAGGGATGCCACCAGTGGCTCAAATGTCTGTTCATTTGTTTAGCTCCTACATGTGCTAACCTATGAGCTTCATGTAGCACATTTTCTCTGATTCCTGGGAGTAACACTGGTCTACCATCCTGTGCTCTCCACAACCCTTCTTTTTCTGTGGCGCCTCTCTGCTTCCACACTGTTTTTTTCTTCAGGAGACGCTTTTCTCTGTTCATCTATTAACATATTTACATCAATCTGTGGCAAAAAGTCCTGAACCTCCTTTCCTGTCTGTGTCAACATTAACGATGGCTGATATCCTGCTGCCTTTTTTGCTGCTTGATTACTTCTGGCCACATTAGTTTCTGTTTTGTTGTCATGGCCTTTACACTTCACCACTGATAGTTCTTTTGGTAACATTATTACTTCTGCCAATGTTTTCATTTCTGTTTCATGCTTTATAGGAGTCTGAGATGCTGTCAAAAAACCTTGTCTAATCCATTGTGCTAATTGTATGTAAATTGAGCCAACAACATAAGCTGAATCTGTGTAAATCGTAACCTTTTTTCCTGCTGACCACTCCAGTGCTTTGATCATAGCTGTCAATTCGGCCAACTGAGCTGATTGTCTCTCCTGCAATGTCCCATTTAACATTTCCTCAAATCAATCTGCTTTTTATCTCACAACTGCATATCCTGCCTTCAATCCTTCTGTGGGGTGACGAAAACAACATCCATCTGTAAACAAATCTTCATCTGGGTCAGTCAGTGGTGTCACTGATAAATCTATCCTCACTTTCACATCTTTTCTGACCCTTTTCTCACATTCATGTGGTTCCCCATCCAACATCTGATCTGCCATGTTTATTCCTTCATGTGTGAATGTGATGTGTGGTGCTGATTGGATTTTTTCCATTCTTGTCTGTCTGATTGAGGTCATAGTGAATGCTGCAGAATTTACATATGACATCACGCTATGTGTGGTCAGGACAGTCAATGGATATCCCATAACCACATGAGCTGTTTTTTGCAAAATTTTTGCCACTCCTGCAGCATGACGTGTGCATGCTGGTTGCCTTTTCTCCATTGGGTCTAATATTATGCTGACATAGAGGAGTATCTTTCTCTCTCCCCCTTTTTTCTGAAACAGAACACCATTTACTGTGTGTTCTGCTTCAGAAACATCCAAGTAGAAACGTCTGTTGTAATCAGGTATTGCCAAATCAGCTGCATGTGAGAGTTCATTTTTCAAAGCAATGAATGCTTCCTCAGCTTCCTGTGTCCACAGTAGCTGTGCAGCAAGATTTCTCATGCCTTGCTCATTAACCAGTGCACGCAATGGTTTTGTCCTTTCGCTGTATTGTGGTATGTAGTGCCTACTGAACCATGTTAGACCCAAAAATGATAACATTTGTTTTACAGTGCATGGTTTGGGGTGATGAAGGATGGAATCTATGTGTGACGCAGAAAGGCCAGAACCTGTGGGTGCGATAACACGGCCCAAAAAGGACACATAGCGCCTTGCACACTGTAGCTTTTGCCTTGACACTTTAAATCCACATTCAAACAATCTCAACAACACGCTCTTTGTAGCTTCCAGACAACTGTCAGGATTTGGTGCTGCTATCAATATGTCATCTACATACTGTATCAGAATTACGCCTGGTGGAAGAGGACAACCTTGCAGTTGTTCCTTCAAAACCTGATTGAAAATACCTGGTGACAAAATGAACCCCTGTGGTAGCCGGGTGTAGTGCAGCTGTGTGCCCTTGTAGGTGAATGAGAAGAAATCCCTGCGCTCCTCTGCTAAGGGAAGACAAAAAAATGCATTAGCCAAATCAATACATGTAAACCATGAATGTTGTGATGTGAGAGCAGATAAAGCAGTGTATGGGTTTGGCACGGGTACTGTGGGGGTGGAAATCCGTGAAGTCACACGCCTCAAATCATGGGCCATTCGGTATTTACTGGTGTTGTGCTTTTCAACTGGGAGAATAGGAGTGTTCCAGGCAGAGTGAGAATTTTCTAATACCCCTGCCTGAAGCAGCCCTTCAATGGTGTCAGTGATGCCCTCCTCTGCTGCAGGCTTGTGAGCACACTGACATTGCCAAACAGGTTCACCTGCTAGGACCTGAAACGAGATGGGAGAAATATTAACACATTTACCAATGTCTGTGGGTCCCTGTGACCATAAATGTTGTGGCAGTGAATCCAACATGTCTGCTGCTGATTCTTGATCAGTGCGCTCCCTGCCATGCTCTCTCTCAATTTGTCGGTGTTCAAACAAAAGCTCATCAGTTGTATCAATTTGGATGTGATAGGCCTGATATTTTGCAGAATATACAACTTTTGGGATCTGTGTCATCTGCCAATCAGTGGCTTCAGCCAGTGTTTTAACCATAGGCCCTAACTCTTTTTCTTGGTGATTAGCATGTATGAGCAAGGTGATGTGTGGAGCTGATTCCTCTGACATTTCATACCACTGTAATTGCTCTACACTTAATACAGCATCTGCGGCGACACCCTCTTATCCTACATACAAAAACCGAGATTTGACAGTTCAAGTTTGACCATCCAGTTGGGAGAAAAATCTATCATGATAAACATCATCCGAATTTCTGTCATAATACAGAGTGGCATGTAGGGGATCAATGGGAGGTGTGTAGGGTGCAAGAAGAGCAATCCACGGCTTCCAGGCCATGAACACTGGCAACACACCAGTCTGTGAGGGCGAGTCAGGCGATAACAGGCCCCAGTAAATGTCAGCCCAGGTATTTGGCGCTTGTGGTGTCACATCAGGTTTCAACAGCATTTGTCCAAGCACAGACAGTCCTTGCACTGAACAGTTCACAGCAACACCATTAGGGAATGACAAGATGACTCCATCAGCCGAGCACAGCACCGATGCCCCCAGTTTAATCAGCAGATCTCTCCCAATTAAGTTTGTGGGAGAGTTTTTTGAGCAGGCATAATGTTGTTTCACAGTTTGACCAGCAACACAAGTATCCAAAGGCTTTGTCACAGGCAGTCTTTCAGGAACCCCAGAGAAACCAATTACCTCCACAGCTTTAGCCGATAACAGTGTAGGCTCAATGTCACAGTTCAAAGTGGAATAGGTTGCCCCCGTATCAACCAGAAAAGGCAGGTCGTGGGATCGTGGGTTCGATCCCAGCCCCCGACCAACAGTGATCTGTGTGGAGTTTGCATGTTCTCCCCGTGTTGCGTGGGTTTACTCCGGGATTTCTCCGGTTTCCTCCCACATGCCAAAAACATGCATGTTAGGTTAATTGGCTGTTCTAAATTGTCCCTAGATATCTGTTTCCTATAGGCCCTTAGAATAGAGGGTTAGTATTAATGAAAGCGCTTTGAGTGGTCTTTGTGACTAGAAAAGCGCTATATAAGTGCAGGTTAGTTAGTTAGTTAGTTAGTTAGGTCACTGTCCATAACCTTTAGTGTGACCATGGGATCTGCCATTCCCACGTCTCTTTTTCTCTGTGGGCCCCGTCATTGTTCCTCATATTGTGTGAGGTACACTTCCCCCGCAGTTGAAGTGTATGCTGGATATTGGCCAGCAGGTGGAGCTGCCGCTGCATAGGGTGCTTGATGTCCTGCACTTGCTGGTGCCACTGGTGGTGGGTAAGGATTAGTCGGGCAATCCTTCCTCCAATGACCATTTTGACCACAGCCATGACATGCATTCAGGCCCATGACCTTTCGACCCTGAAAGTTTCTCACACCCCGCCTTCCACGAGACACCCCCCGATAATAATTGAAACCACGTTGTACACCCTGGAAATATGGTGTTTGGGGTGTCCAACCAGTGGGTGCCGGGTACACAGGGGCAGGTAAAGCTGCCATTCCCGGTGTGGGCGTTGGCCCTGAGGGTATTTCCGGAGCCTGCTGTACCAACTGCTTAGCTGGTTTGTTTATCTTTTTAACCTCAGCTATTTCTTGTTTTGCCTTTTGTAACTGCAATTTTAACAGTTGCAGTTCTTGATTATCTCTGTCAACCTTTTCTTTTTCTGCTTTTCCTGTTCTTTGCACAAATGATGTGTGAAGTGCCTTTCCCACAATTCCACAGTGCTACTGGGAATGTCAGGGTTACTGTCCATTGCCTGTCTCACTGCCTGAGGCACTCCCTTTAACACTGCCTGCCTGAATACATCCCTTTGAAAATCAGATGTATTAGGATGAGAGCCAGCAGCTGCTGCCCACTCCTTTTTACATCTACTGATAAATGCCATAGGAGACTCATTTTCCTTAATTGAAAAAGTTAAAGCTCTTAAAGCTCCTGGTGGAACTGGAAATTTGTGTCTCATTGCTGTGCCTAAGGCTGATGCTACAGGGGTGAAAGGTGCTGAATCTGAAATTGTTTGGGTCCCTGCCAACTGTTCAATTTGAGAGACCTCCACAACACTTAATTGTCGCCCAAGCAAAGCTCTAAAATCTCCCATTGCCACGGTAACTCCTTGAGTCAACTGATCAAATTTTGTTATCCACTGACCTCCACCCTCACAGGGCGGGGGCATTTTTTCTGAAATGCCATTTATGTCTGTTCATGAGAATGGCTGATATGTTCTGCCTCTGCTTTTTATTACCAGTGGTGCCTGTGTGTGAATGCGGTGCTCTGTGGCCTGTTGTGTGTTTCTATGTGGAGCTGAATTAAGACGGCGGCCTGTATAAGGATCACATTCATCACCTTCCCAAACCCTGCGACACAAATCTCTATTTCTGAAACTGTAAGGCCTGCCTCGCATGTGCTTCTCTTGATCTCCTAATTCTCTCCTGTCCTCATTTGTCCTGTCCTCATCTGTCATTCTGGCCTCTCCTATCAGTTGGTATCATCTATTTTCCAGCAGTGGTCTGCCTTCATGTTTGTGTGCATTGTTTATTTTTGTAAGAGCTGCAGTCATAGCATCTGAACTTTCTCTCCTCTGCCTGCTCTTAAAATCATCTTGACCATAAGGGGTAGATGAAGCAAATACTGTAGGGGAAAGGAGATGTATTTCTTCACTGTCTGCGTGTTCACTCCACTGACCATAGTCATCTCTGGGACCCCTGTAGCTTATCACTTGATAGACTGTACCTTCATCATCTGCTGCACCTGATTCCACACTACCTGTATTAGACCATAAACTATGTTGAAAATCCTGTGTTTGTCTCTGCAAATTAGTTATACCAGCTTCAACATTCTGCAACCGTTCGCCCACATTCTTTTCCATCCTTAATCTTTCAAGCTCTCCCTGCAACTTTTCCATCTCACGTCTGTCTGCCTGCATTTCCTGTTTCTGACTTTCCAGCAAACCTTTTAACTGTTCACATTCTTCCTGTGATGTCACCATCTCAACTTCCACCAATCCTTCTTTAAGTTTAACCAAAGGCATCTGATTACCACAATATGGCGTTGGGGGCAATTCCCCCTTTAAATCTCCCAAATTAGGATAGAGGGACAGCACCTCTCCCTTTTGTTTATCCAGCTGCTTATCAGCCATTAAACCTTTATTCTTTTCCACCTCACGCTCACACCCCACTGGGCCAACCGCTGCTGAATCATGCATCAAACCACTGTTTTCATCGTGAGCTGATTCTGCTCCTTATCAGACACCTGTGCCTTGATCAATTTCACACCATCCATTGCAGCAGAGCATGTCACCAAATTATAAACCAGCCTGCGCTCACGTTCACAGTCCTCAATATGATGCTTATGTCTCTTTTTCGCCAAAAATCCTGTGACAGCCATATCTTTCATGACTTGTATGCCATCCAACCTTTTTTGTTCCAAGTCCATCAACAACTGAGTCAAACTGTCCTCCTTATTTGAATTTAGAATGCCTTCTTCCACCAATTTCTGATACAATTTACCACATTCTATTTTAGCCTCACTTCTGTCTTTGGGTGATATACCACTGAGCATTTGAGTCACTGTTGAATCCCACTGTTTTTTTCATATTTTTTTCTTTATATAACTCAACATTGTTTACATCATCTCCTGGATAAAGTACCTCCCGTGAGTCACACGGCCCCGCCTTTCGCATTCTTCAACTTAGCTGAACAGAAATTGACACTTCTGTTTTTTCTACAGGTCAAATCTGCCTCTCCCCCACCCCTGAGGCAAAAGGAGACAGAGAGAGAGAGAGAGAGAGAGAGAGATTTTTTTTGATTTTTAAAAGATCTTTAATAAACACACTTGTCCATCAGTCAATACAATTTCTATATCATGCTATGTTACACAGAAAATTAATCCCCCAAAAAACGCCCAAAAAAAAGCTGTCCATCATGAACTGAACAGAGGACATTCTCCAGGGACCAGAGGGTCCTGAAACCTTCCACATCCCCATTCCCCATAAAAAACTGAAAGTCCAGCCTGATTCTGGCTTTAAGTAGCCTCACAAATAAAATTTTGACATCAACATCATTCTCAACATTTTCAAGTTTTCTTCTCCGGCTTACATAGATAGCCAACTTTGCCTGCCCTAAAACAAAGTTCAGTAGTTGACACTTCTGCTTAAAACGACGATTGTACATAAAACCACAAATGAAAACCTGCTTAGAGAAAACTTCCTTAAAAATATGAAAAAGTTTTGTGAGAAGTTCAAAGAGGCCACTCAGGCGCTGACATTCAATAAAACAATGAAAAACTGTCTCCCTAGAGGAACAAAAAACACACTGATCACTGACACTGCTGTTAATCACAGAAACAAAAGCATTGACAGCTATAATACCATGCAGGACCCTCCACTGTAAGTCTCCATGCCTCTTAGGGAGAGGGGCTTTGTAAAGAGCCCTCCAGGCAGGCCGATGCCCTTTTCCTAGTTTAAAATAGGCTCTCCAAGGAGTGTCCACACAGGTGTTCAATCGGTCCTTGTTGAGTGCCATCACCACCAGTCTGTAGAGTGCCTTACCACTGGCTCCTCCAAGTCCACACCAGTGGGAGCACAGAATGCCAGTAAGGAGCAAGGAGCGACGTCAAAGTCCATATAGAGCGTGAGAGAGGGAAAGGGGTCAGTGCTTTCTGGCTGCAGCGTGCCATTGCTAAAGTCCAAGAGTAGGGGAGTGCTCAAGTCATGAAGCTCCTGTTTCCAGTGTGCAAGAAGACCATCGATGAAACGATTCGACCTGACACCAAGATGAGCTGCTAAAGCTGAGGCGTTGTTGAGGCCAGGACCAGCCAGTTCCACACTTGCTTCAGAGTGAGAATGTTCCTGGAACACAGCCTATCAAGGAAGGACCTTCCAACTCCCGGCAGGACACCAAGGCGACCACCAAAAACCAGCGGCTCCTTCAACAACCAGTAGAGGGAATCGCATGGCCCTCTTTGTTTTTTAAAAGAGTCCACACTGAAAAGAGACTGCGGTAAAAACTGGGTAAAGACAGTGCATTAGAGTTCTTAAATTCCATTAAAAACACAGGGAGGTCTAGCCCAAGCCAAGGACTCTCTGTAAAATAACACAGGCCAAAGGCTCCATACCAGGTCCTGGGGGCCCGTCAGCAGTCTCTGTATGAAAGTCAGTCTAAAAGCAGCACCCTCTACTAGCTAAATGAATCACTCCTTGCCCCCCCCCTCCTCTTTGGGAAGAAATAACAGGGCTTGAGGAACCCAGTGGAGTCCACCCCCCCAAAAAAAGTCCACCAAAACAGACTGAATTTTGGACAACAAACCAGCAGGGGGGTCCATGCACATGAGGCGGTGCCACAGGGATGAGGAAACAAGATTATTTAAAATGAGCACTCTTCCTCTAAAGATATTCTTGGCATTAGCCACTTCATTTGTTTAGTCTCCCGTTAATTTTCTCTATGACCCCATCCCAATTTTTTTGCTCAAACTGCTGATTTCAATAAAGACACCAAGATACTTAAAACCTCCTTTTTTCCAAATCAACCACCAGGCAGCGTAAGCTGATTTTCTAGTTTCTCCCCCACCATCAGAGCCTCGCTTTTTCCCCAGTTTATTTTTGCAGAGGAAAGTTGGCCAAAAAGATTGACACTCCTAACCAGAACGTCAATGTCACTCTGCTTATTTAGCAGAATGACTACATCATCTGCATAGGCCGACAGCTTGAACGTGGTGTCACAGCCAGGAAAAGTAACTCCTGATAGATCCCTTCTCAGGCAGTGAAGCAAAAGCTCTATGGCGAGGGAGTACAGCATCCCTGAGAGAGGGCAGCCCTGCCGAACCCCCCTCTGGACTTTTAAAGGGGCAGACAGGCCCCATTTATCTTCAGCACACTCTCAATGTCACTGTACAAGACCCGTATCCTGGCTATGAAGCCTGGGCTGAACCCAAAAGCTGTTAAAACTGTCTATAAATATTGGTGTTCAACCCGATCAAACGCCTTTTTCCTGGTCAATTGAAATCAAACCAGTTTCTACCGCCAATGAACCAGAGACCTCCAAAATATCCCGAATTAAAGTGACGTTGTCACTAATCAGCCTGCCAGGCACACAGTAAGTCTGGTCTACATGAATGAGCTCGCTCATCACCTTTCTCAGTCTTCGGGCCAGAGCTTTTGAGAGAATCTTATAGTCTGTGCAGAGCAGAGAGACTGGCCTCCAGTTCTTTAGGCTCTGGAGGTCCCCCCTTTTTCCGGCAAACAGTGTGGATGATGGCCCTCCTGCAGGTCGTGGGTAGGGTCCCCCTTTTCCAAGCTATCCTTGGAGAACCTCCAGCAGGTCTGGACAAGCAGGGGCCAGAATTCCTTAAAAAAAGTCCACAGAGAGACCATCTATGCCTGGTGATTTTCCATTCTGGAGGCTCATTAGCGCCATATGCAGCTCAGACAGAGACAGTGGAGCATCCAAGCCGGCAACAAGGTCCTCTGAGAGCACTGGAAGACCATCAAGGAAAACCTGGCCCAGTGACGTGTCCTCCCTCCACTCTGCTCTAAACAATTCACTGTAAAAGCTAGCAGCGTGTTTCCTGATCTCTTGCTGCTGTGGAGATTGTTCTCCCGTCATCGCCCAACAAGGAGTGAATGAGCTTTTCTCTGTCCATTTTTCCCCTCCAGTCCAAAAAGTACTGGGAGGGCGAGTCCATCAGAGCTACATCCATGTAGCGTGAGCGGACCAGAGCACCCTGTGCGGTGACCCCTAGCAAGCTAGCCAAGGCTGACCTTTTTGACTTGAGAGCCTCTAAGTGCTCCTGTTTTCCTGTAGAACTGAGCAACTCTCTAGTTCTACCACCTCAGTCTCAGAACTTTCAAGGATTGGGTCAAGCTACGAGTGACATTTTGAGTGTACTGTTGGCAGAGTTGTTTTATCTGGGCCTTACCAAAATCCACCACAATTGGAGAGAACTAAAAGAGGGTTTTTTGTTCCCTGTTTGACTTCCATACATCATGAAAAACTCCCTTAAAAAACACATCATTTAAAAGTTTATTTATAAAATGCCAAAAAGCACTCTTACACTTTACATTTTCAATGAAAACAGAACAAATCAGCAGGCAGTGATCAGTGAAACCAACAGGCCAGATACAACTAATTTTAAAAACACTCATTTGGTGTTTAAAAACCATAGAAAACGGTCTAACCTAGCCATAGATAAGAGGTTATCTTTAGCATGGCTCCAGGTGTACTGCCTCTGGTCCCCATGATGTTGATTCTCCACACATCGGCCATTTCATGTGTTTTCACCAGTTCTCTCAGCCTATTGGCAGTAAGCAGGGTGAGGTTCCTGATGGTTCCTGTCCAGTCTGTGGTTTAATGTACAGTTAAAATCACCCCCAGAAATAAAAACTATTTGGATTACAGGATCTAACCGTATCTGATAGCAATATTAAAGACCCTGATCCTTTCTGCTCTCTGGGTTGGCACATACACGTTTATAAGAACCAAGTTTACGTTTTCAAACTGTACCTTTAGCAAGAGTACATGTCCTTTCACCACCTCTTCTACCTCATAAGAGACAGGCACACAACCCCGAGAGAAAAGTACAGCCACCCCTCCACTATTATTGGATTTGTGCTAAAAAAAATGCAGCCATCCCACTCTTTCCTCCACTGGCACTCAATTCTACAGAGCTGTGAGTCTCCTGGACCATCAGCACGTCAAGTGCCTTTAAATTAAAAAGCTTGTCTAAAGAGGCCCCTTTTTACATCATCCTGGCCCCGTTTATTAA